>PVIC010013057.1:0-38672 GCA_004025085.1 Thryonomys swinderianus
TGGAGACACGCCTACCAACAATCAACATCGCATACCACAATGCCGGACGTGGTGGCTCACGCCTGTCATCCCAGCACTCAGGAGGCAGAGACAGGAGGATTGCTGAGTTCGCGGCTTGCCTGGGCACCATAGTGAGCTCAGGGCCAGCCTGAACTACAAAGCGAGACCCTGTCTCAAAAAAAAAAAAAAAAAAAAAAAAAAAAAAAAAAAAAAAAAAAAAAAAAAAAAAAAAAAAAAAAAAAAAAGCAAAAATAAATAAATAAATAAATAAAACAAAACATTCCTGGGGCACATAGGGCCGAGTGGACGCCAGGTCAGGGGCACTTGTGCTGTCACCGGAGGACCCGAGGGACCTTGGGGCTGTGCAGTCCGTCCTCCAGTGTCGGGCTGTCCCCCACCACCCCGTCTCCCCTCCCACAGAGGACAGCTGCACACCTCCCTTTGAGTTCCAGGCCTGCGGCTCTGCCTGCGCTGGGCTCTGTGCCACGCACCACAGCCTTCAGCTTTGCCAGGACCTGCCACCCTGCCAGCCTGGCTGCTACTGTCCCAAGGTGAAGGGCGGAGCTGGGGGACTCTCAGAGAAAAGGGGTGCTCTGCCTGGCCGTGCACTTGCCGTCCACTGGCAGCTTTGCAGGTCCACACAGTGCAGGGGGTTTGGGCAGCAGTGACTTCCAAATAGCCCCGACACATCCCTCCTTCTGCCTAGGGGCTGCTGGAGCAGGCTGGGGGCTGCGTGCCCCCGGAGCAGTGCAACTGCCAGCGCGCCTCAGGAGAGGGAGGTGGGGCGGCCCTGGTCCCCGGGGAACGTGTGCAGCTGGGGTGTAAGGAATGGTGAGTGCTGGGGAAGCAGAGGCAGGAGGCTGAGGCCAGGGAGCACGTCAGCCCTCCCGGGGGGCAGCCCGACCCGGGCAGGGAAGGCCGAGCCCAGCCCGGAGCCAGCTTCACCCGTGGTGTGGCCTGCGGCTCCCTCGCCTTGCCCCCTACACCCAGGGCTCCGGCCCAGCTCGGGGCTGGGTCCTGCCTCTCCCAGACCCCGCCCGGTGTCCCCCGCAGTGAGTGCCAGCGCGGAGAGCTGCGGTGCACGAGCCAGGGCTGTGAAGGTAACGGTGGCCGAACGGGGCGTCTGCCCCCACCGCCCGGGGTCCAGGGTGTCCACGACGCGGGTTTTCCGTGGCGAGACTAGGACAACCCCAGACCAGGCAGACCCCGCGGCCCACACTCCCTCAGCCTTTCCCGCTTCCTGCTCTCCCTGGTCACAACCCCAGGTCCTTCCTGCCTGCCCTCTGGGGTCTCGGGGGCCCTGGGATGGGCACCAACACCCCGCGCTCCTAGGTCTTCTGCCTGTGAGCGACTGGTCCGAGTGGTCGCCCTGCGGGCCCTGCTTGCCCCGAAGCAGCCTGGCCCCTGCCTCTGGGGCCGCCCTGGACACCACGGGCTTCTCTCCAACCTCAGCCCCCCTGCTGGCTTCAGAGCAATATCGCCACCGCCTCTGTCTGGACCCAGAGACGGGGTGGCCCTGGGCTGGCGACCCTCGTCTGTGCACCGCACCCCTCAGCCAGCAGCGCCTCTGCCCTGACCCGGAAGCCTGCCCTGGTACGAAGGAGGGGGAGGGGCCGCCAGACGGCAGAGGCCCTGATGCAGGGGACGGGCCTGCCAGGTGGGTTCCGGGCACTGACTTCCGGTTTACCCTCCCAGACCCTTGCCAGTGGAGTCCCTGGGGACCCTGGAGCTCCTGCCAGGTGCCCTGTAGTGGAGGATTCCGCCTGCGCTGGAGAAAGGCAGGGGGCCCCCTTTTAAGAGCCTGCCGGGGGCCGTGGGCTCAGACCGAGAGCTGCAATGTGGGGTCCTGCCCAGGTAAGCACACCCCGGCATCCGCAGAGGCCTGGCACTGGAGCGCACGAGTGGCCCCTGAAGGAGGGGTGCAGTGGCAGGGCCCTGCCTGGGGCCCCTCCGTGTCCCCAGCGCGGTCCCCCTCTGGATTGCAGGGGAGAGCTGCGAGTCCCGGGGCACTGTGCTTACCCTCGACTGTGCCAACCAGTGCCCTCGCAGCTGTGTCGACCTCTGGGACCACGTGCAGTGTCTGCAGGGACCCTGCCACCCAGGTAACGGGACAGCTTGACCTGGGGCTTCTTGGGGCCTTTCCTGCATCCTGTGAGAACGTGTGGACCCGCCGTGTCAGGGAGGATGCCCATGGTGCCACAAGAGTGACTGTGTGATGCCCATACGAGCGGCACCTCACGCGCAGGGAGGGGCGAGATGGTGGAGACCAGGCTTTGTGCCTGTTCTGGCTGCCAGAGGGACCCACCTGTACGCCTTGCCCAAGTGCCAAAGCTTGTTGGTCCTCCTCACTTCCACCTTCAGGCTGCCGTTGTCCTCCGGGCCAGCTGATACAGGAGGGGCGCTGTGTGCCCATCTCCTCCTGCCACTGCAGCCTCCCTAGTGCCAATGCCTCATGGGAGCTGGCCCCAGCCCAGGTGGTGCAGCTGGACTGCCGCAACTGGTGTGCTGACGTCGTGGTGACCTGGGCTGGGGGCGTGGGTGGGTGAGGGCGATGGGCACCCACAGTTCTGTGCACCAGACTGGCGCCTGAGGCGTGGCTGCACGCTCTTGTCCCCAGCACCTGCACCAATGGGTCTCTGGCATGCCCACACCTGGAGTGCCCACTCCTGGGACCCTGGTCAGCCTGGAGCAAGTGCTCAGCTGTGTGTGGTGGGGGTGTCGCATCGCGTCATCGGAGCTGCAAGGGGCACGATGGAGCGGCGCCGTGCCAGGCGCAGGACACGGAGCAGCAGCGAGACTGTAACCCACAGCTCTGCCCTGGTGTGTGCCCAGGGCTCAGGGCCAGCTCTGGGCACAGCGCTCGGGGAGAAGGCCAGTCAGGGGCAGCCTCTTCCCCAGCAGCTCCTGCCTCATTATTTCTGTTTTCTCCAGAGTGCCCTCCTGGGCAGGTGCTCACCCCCTGTGCCACCTCCTGCCCAAAGCTCTGCTTGCATCTGCAGCCTGGCACCATGTGTGTGGAGGAGCCCTGCCAGCCTGGCTGTGGCTGTCCCGAAGGACAGGTGGGTGCCGCTGTAGGGTCCCAGCCTCCCCGTGGGGGCAGGAGGACGGGCAGGCCGAGGAGCTGGGGTCCCAGCGTCACGGAGCCTGCCCGCCTCAGCTGCTGCACAATGGCACGTGTGTGCCCCCCGCCGCCTGCCCCTGCACCCAGCGCTCCCTGCCCTGGGGGCCCAGCCTGAGCCCCGAGGAGCTGGCTCCGGAGCTGCCCCCGGGGACTGTGCGCACCCAGAACTGTACCCGCTGGTGAGTCTGGGGTAGCGGGGAGGGCTGCTAAGAAAGAGGAGGGTCACAGGAGGCCTCTGAGCGGCCCTCTGTCTCCCCAGTGTCTGCCAAGGTGGCACCTTCAGCTGCTCCCTCGCCGACTGCCCGGGTGAGATGTGGCTGTGTCTCTCCGAAGCCAGGGCCAGGCTGGCCTGCGCGGGGCCAGGGGCTCTGCCAGCACCGAGACCAGGCGGCCTGTTTCAGGGAGCCCAGGAGGGCGGAGGTGGAAGGCTCCTTCCTGCTGATGAGGAAGCCCAGAGGCGTCAGCGGAAACCGGAGCAGAGCCCAGGGCCGCGGTGTTGGCCCTGCGGATTCATGGCGTGGAGGGAGCGGGTGGGGCGGAGACCGCAGCTGGGCACTGACGAGCAGACAGCTTGGGGTGGGAGCTGGTCCTGAGAGGGCAGAGGAGGGAGCAGCACAGGTCCGGGTAGGACCGGCCTGGGCACAGCTATCTCAGGAGGGCGAGAAGAGGAGGACGGACCCAGGGGTGCCCGGTGGGGTGAGGGACAGAGGCCGGATCCAGGGCTAGCCAAGAACGAGCAGGTGGTCTTCCCCGCAGAGTGCCCCCCTGGGGAAAGGTGGCACCAGGCGGCCTCGGAGGAGCTGGGGCCCTGTGAGCGGACATGCCCGGAGACAAATGCCACCAAGGCCCTGAGCAACTGCAGTGCAGCGCAGGCCCCAGGCTGCGTGTGCCGCCAGGGACACTTCCGCAGCCAGGCGGGACGCTGCGTCCCCAGCGAGCAGTGCGAGTGCTGGCACGGCGGGCGTCCCCACGCGGTGAGACACTGCGCCCCTCTGCCGCCCACCCCTTTGAGGCCCAGGCCTCCCCCGGACCGAACTGTTCAGCAACACCCTCCCGGCGCACATCTGCCCTGGTGCAGTGCTTGGGGGGGCCCCGCAGGGACGGTGTCCGGCCTCGGCTCGGCCTCCGGGACTCCTGCTGCCGCGCAAGTCCTAGCGTGTCACCCGGGCTGGGCCGGGACGTTGTTAGGACCTCGGCACAGACCAAGAGGAGACTCTCCCTCCCGCCCCCAGCCCGGGTCCGAGTGGCAGGAGGGCTGTGACAGCTGCCGCTGCCTGGGGGGCACAAGCGTCTGCACCCAGCTCTGCCCACGCCTCACCTGCGCTCAGGTAACCCCTGGCCCACGGCCCCTCCCCGGGGCTGGCCTCGGGTCGCGCGGGCAGAGCGAGGCTGGGCTGATGGGCTCGGGGCCTGTCCCTCTGCAGGGCAAGGTGCTGGTCCAGGAGCCGGGGAGCTGTTGTCCCACCTGCCGCCGGGAGCCTCTCGGTATGGAGGCACTTGGGTGCCTCGGTCTGAGCCCTTCGCTCCAACCGCCTTTTCAGCCTGGCATGTGCCCAACCTCCCCACGCAGGGATGAGCATGGAGGCCCGGGCTGCATCATACCGGCCGGCACCCCACCCTGCGTGCTCCGGCGTCCCGGACTCTGTCCCCCACATGCCCCTCCCCCTTTGCCCGGTCCCACCTCCTGCCGCAGCACCTGTGTCTCCCCCACAGAGGAGCAGACAGCCTCCTGCCAGCGCGTCACTGAGCTTCGCAACTTCACCAAGGGATCCTGCCACCTGGACCAGGTAGAAGTAAGCTACTGCAGTGGGCACTGCCCGTCCAGCACCAACGTCATGGCTGAGGTGAGCCAGGAGCTGCTTACAGGTCCAGGGGGGCTAGCCTGGCACCTGGCAAAGTCCAGGGACAGGAGGGACGTGGCCCACGCCCACGGAGCAAGCACTCGGGCCTGGGCTATGCACGGCCAGACTCTCGGACCAGGGTGATCGACACCCGCTGTGCCCTTGACCACTCCCAGAGGGCACCACTAGGCTGCGTACAAAGGCCCAGCGCAGGAGGCTGAAGCCACAGCCGTCCCGCTGTGGGTCGAGAGGGTGCTGGGAGGGTCCCAGAAAGGCCCAGAGGCTGACAGTCTCCATGCCTGCTCCCTCAGAAGCGGGGCCCAGTCCTCCCCAGGATCTTCCGAGGGCCTCAGGAGCCCCAACTCTCTCCCCTCTGAGCCCAGAGAGTTTCTAGTGAAGGAGCCCGCGATCCCCCTCCCAGAGCACCATTTCTCTGAAGCCATCCCCCACCCCCGCCTCTGCCTGCCCGGCTTTTCCAGGCCTGGAAAACAGGTGGCTTCTACATGGGCTCCAGAGATGCCTCCCCGAGCCTTGGCCGCCCTGCCCCTGCCCTGGGGAGGCCTTCTCAAATCACCTTGGCAATGTTTAAAATGGAGAGAAGGGAGAGCAGTTAGGAGTGATGAGCAAACAGCTTTTGTATGTAGTTTTAAAACATGGCATTGTGTGAATGTATTACCTGCATCCGAGGAGACTCAGAAGTATGAGTATAGATGAAATGAACTCAAGTGCTCTGTGGGACTTGTAAGAGGAATTTTACAATCACAAGGCCCAAGGGGCTTGTCCCGGCAAGAAAGCACGCCGCATCTAGGACTAGAAGTTCGCAGTTGGGTTTAATCATTCGCAGTTTCACGCATTATTCATATCTCTTGAACTAGTTGGTAAGACCCCGGGGAGGAGGCAGTGTCCCCTCTCCCCGAATTGCATTTGACCTGCAGGTTGCTGGGCATTCAGATGGGTAGGTGGGTAGGAGCTGGAGTCAAGGTGGGTTTTCTGGGGAAGGACACCTCTGTCCCCGGCCCACTCAGGCTTGGGCGGGAGCACTGGGATCTCTCCTGCCCTCAGAGGAAGGCGGGGAACTTCATGTGCCCCTCCCCAGCTCACGCACCCTCTCGCCCAGGAGCCGTACCTGCAGAGCCAGTGCGACTGCTGCAGCTACCGCCTGGACCCCGACAGCCCCGTCAGGATCCTGCACCTGCGCTGTGCCGACGGCCGCACGGAGCCCGCAGTGCTGCCGGTGATCCAGAGCTGCCATTGCAGTGACTGCCAGGGTGGGTATGGGCGGGACCGGGACCTGGTCTCTCCGACTGGCGAGGCCTGAGAGCGCGTTCCGGGGCGGGGCTTCTCGGAAGGCGGGGCCTGGGCACGCGTGGGCGGGGCTACATAGAAGGCGGGTTTGAAGCGGGGCCTAGTCAGGGGCGGGGCTTCGCCGCAGCCTGGGCCGAAAGCCGGGCAAGTGTAGGGTCTGCTGGGCACGTCGGGAACACGCACAAAGCTCCCTGCCTCCGCCCTTCCTTGAATCCTTTCGATCCGATCCTTTTCCCCTCAACGTTCTATTTCTTCTCCAACCATGCATAAGCGTGGGTGTTTGGAATATGTTATATCTGGTTCAAATCCCGGCTCACCGGTCTCCTTGCTGAGCACCCCACCCCCACCCCTGGGACCTCATCTTTTAAATGGGGCGGGCATCTCTGCTCAAGCTTGGGCCGAGGACGTGGAGAGAGCACGCGTGTGAAGGACTGATAGGTCCCCCTGCGTGGCCGGTGAGGGAGAAACCGGAGGAGGCCGCGGAGGTCACGGTGGGGCGTCACGGGAGAGCTGCACTGGCTCTGGGCGCCTCCGCTGCTGCCCAGCCGGCAGCCCCTCTGTCTCTGCCGGCCTGACCACTCTGCCTGTCTTGCCAATTCCTCTGTCCTTCACTCTTCCCCCAGGAGGTGACTTCTCAAAGCGCTGACCGGCTCTGCTGAATGTGTCCACTGCTGTCCTTCTGAGACCACGGGGCTCACACTGATCGGCTCCTCCGGGACCTAACCACCTGTCCCGACCTGGGATCCGTGCCTGACATCAGCATGTCCCAAATAAAGTGACTGCAGCCACTGCATGTGTGGTCTCTGTCCTGTGGCCAACAAGAGAGGGAGAAAGGGTGGGTCTGGGCCCTACTTGGACCGCAAGGTCCTTCAGGAACTGAATCTGCCATGAACTCGCCGTGGTCTTCAAGGATGGTGGGCCTGGGTTAGTCGCTCCCTGTCATCAGACTCAGTTTCCTCCTCTGTCTCCAGAAGGGGAAAACGGAAAGGCTAACCATCTCTTGTGCTGGGCATCTCTCATGCCCATTGGGACGTCAGCTGCCATGTGGTGGAGACATTCATAGATTCTCAGACTGAGGTCTCCTTCTCTTTTGTACAAGAGTCTAACTGAAGTATAATTCATAGTAAGAAATATATTCATTTTGTTACTCCAATGACTTATGAAAGTAAATAAAATTGCACAAACATCACCGCAATTGAGTTTTAGAACCCTTCCATCATTTCATCCCCATTTGTAGTCAACCATTCCCATCTTTAATCCCAAGCAGACCCACCCTTTCGTCTGTATTTTCCTCTGTATACACTCTTTTAAGTTTCCTTTGTGTTCTGCCCAGGGTTTTTCCTGACAGAGTCCACTTGGCCTTTGCACAAACATGGCCAAAAGTACAAATGGAAGATTGTAATATGATTAACATATTTGGGGACACCCTCAACTGTGAGAGATGAGAGCTGTGGATGAATGCACCAGCCTCCCGTTCCTCAGAGAGATGGTCCTGGGCAGCACTTTATACACTTCTCAGAAGTGCACTCAAGTCCTCAGTGCCAAGAGCAAAGATCTCTAAAACGCACTCTTAAATTAGTTTCTCATTTTCTCTGTTTCTCTTCTTGGGCCTGACCGCACTGCCTGATGGGATCCCTTTCAAGGATCACTTCCTTGTCTCGGCCTGTACTTCCTGGATTGGGAGGATGGGAACCATGCCAGACAGTCCTGCTTGGTGCTCAGTGACACTGTGTGTTACCCCCCACTCCCTCATACACCTCTAAAGTGACAGTGCCATCCAGCTACAGCTATTGCAAAGAGCTCAACATTTATGGGAGAAATGAAGAGACTCTCCAGGCAATAGGAGTTGGACACAGTACAGGGACTCTTGGGGCTTGAATTGTTTTAAGGCCCTAAATGGAGGATTTGTCACCCCAAATCAATGAGATTCCTGAAAGGAGCTACTACTGAGCATATTCAGTTTTAAGTCATTATTTCCTGCAAATCCTTTTTGCCTCCTATCCTTCCTGCCCCCACCTGGTTATCAATACCTCCTAGTTGTGTTAGTCAGGGTCCTCTGGCGTATGAGTCCTTCCATTTTCTAAGTCCATCATCCTGTGCTTAGCTCTTTCTTAACTAGCATGGAAGAACATCTCTGATTTCTTATAACCTTAAATCCTTCTTGGAATACCTAGAAAAATCCAAGTCCCCAGACAATACTGAAACCCCACCCTATCTCTCCCCTCATTACCAGCTACAGTCTGTGCTGTCTTCTCAGCTTACTGACGCCATCTTCTCGGTGTCTACACTTGGAAAAAGAACACCCTCTGATGTCTCTTCTCTTAAAGGGGCTAATTGCATCCTAAGGACCTTCCCTCATCTAAACCTAAACACTTCCCAAAGGTGCCACCTCCAAATGCCATCGTGTGGAATTTCAACATGTGAATCTGGAGGGGGGGCACAGTTCAGTTCACACCACCTACTTTACCTGGCTAATTCCCACCTCTCAAATAGTGTCCAAGCACTATTTCGTCAGGGAATCCTTGACTAACCACCCCATATCTCCCCACCACCTCACTCTAAGAAGACAGTCTTTTACTAGTCTTGTACTTACTTCTTTTACTGCACTTGTCTCTATTTTGTAATTATTTTTTCTTTTCTAAACTATGAATCCCTTAAAGGTAAGTGCTTTGTTTCATTGAACTAAATAACTCCCCAAACCTAGCATAGTGCCTGTAGTGATGATGCTTTAAAAACCAAATGTAAGAAAAAACAGTCCTCCGCGATTAAATAAAACCTAGAACCTTCGAGGACGGCATTGGCACAAATCAATCAAAGCATTCTGCCTTTACTGCAGTTTTGAGAAAGCTCTTCTGGACTTTGCCTAGTAGCCATCCCGGAATGGTGGTGGGAAAGGCAGAAAGGGAGCGGTTTGGCATCCAATCAGAGTTCTGCATTCTGGAAGCCAATAGCAGCTTCGAGAGCCTCTTTCACAGGTTGGACTACGCTTCCCGTGATGCACCGCGGCCGCGGGGAGGTGACTGCCGTAAAGCCGTTAGCTCCACGACGCTAGTCCCAACTCAGCGCCTCTGCTCGCTGGGAGAGCACTACAGCCCCCAGACGTACGAGAGCGGAGCTCGGGGCCGCGCTCCCTCCCCGCCAGGGCGCCCTCTCCTCAGGGAGCCCAGGTCCCCCAGTGGGTCGCGGCGCCTGCATCTTCAGGCCAAGCCGCGGGGGGAGGGGGCAGCACGGGCCGCGAAAGCGGGGCCATGGAGCGCAGGGAGTCGGGGAAGGTAGGACTGGAAGGGCCCGGGGGCGGTCCGCGCCCCGATCCGGGCTCCGGCGAGGCCAGTCGCTGGCCCAACCTTGCAGGAAAGGGCTCGCCCGCTCGCCACCGCCGTGGGCTTGGCATCCTCCTCCCAGCCCTGCTCCTGCCCGCCTTGCCCTCCGGACGGGGGCTCCCTACTGATGCCCGGGTGGGGAAACCCGCCCAGTGTAGCGGTTCCTGGTTCCCCGCTACCACCGTGGTCGTTTTGAGGAGACCCAGCTTGTTCTAAGGCGTTGAGACGGGAGCCAAAGGGTAGATTCAGAGGCGGGGTGAAAGTGTAGCCCTGCCTATGTCCTCTTTCCCAAGAAAGGGCTGAAGAGTAAAAGAGAAGCCACCAGCACACTTCTTGCCCACTTCTGTTTCTGGGTCTTGTACTTTGTAGAAGTATCTGGGCATTACTTCAAAGCGTGTTCTGTAAATTTGCGTCAGGCTTCGGGCAGGAAGAGGGTTCAGGTTGGAAGACGAGATGGGGACATAGTAAAGTGGTTGCTCAGGGTGGCTGGGGCTCCTCGCCGCGTCCGCAAAGACCCCCGCGCTTGTAGGCACTTTGATGTGGAGACAGTGGGAACCTCTTGGGACTAAGATCTTTCTGAATGTTCTTGGCAGCTAATTCCTTTTTGGGATGGAAAGTTAAACTGGGGACTCAAGGCCTCAAAAATGTTCTACCACTAAGCTGCGTCTCCCGCCCTTTCAGCTAATGCTTGTAGAGTTTATTTTTTTGGCACAAGAGGAATTCTCACAAGAAACGTTTTCAAGTACTTTTTGAATGTCTCTTTTAAAAGTTGCCCGTTTTGGAAACATTTGTCCTTTGTGATTTGCATCCAGCGCGATGCTGGAAATACAAGAATAAATAGGAACAGACCGTGGCGGTTTAGGAGCCGTCCTCCTCGCTCACTCGGACACCCACAAATCTTGTCCCACATGTGCCGTGGTAGTTTTCTCTGGGAAAGCCCCTGGCTTATGAAAGCCGTTGTTCCTTGCTTGAGCATTCTTGCGCCATACCCCCTCCACTAGCTGCAGTGATGCATTTTCCAGACCCAGCAACCTACAGAGCACCCAGGCCAAGATAATAAAGCTCAGCGGCACCTACGGAAAGATTGAAAGCAAACTATGTGTTGGCCTTTGGTCAGCACTGTGGGAATACAGAGAATGAAAGGAAATGACCCCTGCCCTTAGGTAGTATCACCAGCTTGTCTTCAACCTAAATTTGAATGAGCAAAAAGGTAGAGGGAAGAAGGATTATAAGAAAAACTGGCAAAACAGGCCTGAGGGCATATGCCAGCCCGAAAGAGGCTGAGGCAGGGGGACTCTGGAGTATAAGATCAGCCTGAGCAATGTAGTGAGATACATTTGAGGAAAAAAAAAAGAGAAGAAGAAAAGAAAGAAAATTGTCATCAAAATTGGAATTAGTAAGTTGAGGTTGATTTTCAAGCTACTCTGTTCATTATCCTTTAACAGGAGAAGAGAGGATAAGAGCATTTTGGGAGCTGGAAGAGGAATTTGATGTCCTTTTTGGGTTTGACCTCTAACAGAAAACTCTGGGGACTGGAAATTTCACCCTTGATTCTAATCTTGATTGTGGAGAGTCTCCAAAAGGTGCTCACCCTTCCCAAGGACGTCTGCTTTCTACCCTGGGAAATGAGGGTGTTAACCAGAAATGAAATAAAGTGATTGCAAAGCCATCTAGCAGTGTAAGATGTATTGCAGACAAGTAACAAGGTGAAGGCCTGAACAGAATATAGGTTCTTAACTCTAAGCTAAAGGACTTTAGGTCTTCCTAGAGTGGCAGTGAGATCTATTACTAAAGTCTTCCTTGATGCTGTTTTGTGCTATTTATTAACTAAAAGCAATCTTGGACATTGGATTGCATGTGGCATATCTTGTCTGTCATTGGTAGAATAATGGATAGAGGTCAAATATTCTTCCCCATTATCTCTCTCTTATTTGTTTTATTTTCTTTCTGTCTCTGACCACTATACAGAATTCTCACATTTACTTATTTATATGTTTGTTGACTTTATTCTCTGTAATATCCCCAGCTAGGACAGTAGATCCGCACTTGATATTTAACAGGTTCATGATTTTTTTTTTTTTCAAAGAACAGCTCAAAATCGCATTGAAGGAATACATACAGGAAGGAGTCTTCTTGCTGCAAGGCCTGACACTGTAGTATCTCTTGTGTCCTCCTGGGTGCCTATACTGCTGGCCATGTATAACAGCCAAATAGGTAGACATTCCTCATTTAACAACCCACCTGGTGACTATTCAGACCTACAAGCCAATGTTCAGACATACGTCACAGAAACATGTACAGCGTTGTGGCTTTGTGGCTTCTTCCATAGTACACTGCTAATTTTTGCTAATTTCCCTGTGTAGTACAGCAGTATAGTCTTATGTTCTCTAATACATTGTTGAATTGTATGTAAAAGTTGTGCAAATAAAAGCAAAGACATTAAGTTGGTGTTTCCTTTGCCCATTTCTTTGTTCTGAATATTGCCAGTGCCACATACTATATATAATTTCTTATTTAGTGAGCAATTCATTTAACTTAGTCATAGGCCCTTGACTTGGTCTTTAAAGGAGGAATGTCTGCACTTCCTTATGTGTATACTGATTACCTCCTAACCTTCTCTAGTCTTTCCTGTAGATGTGATCTCCCCCTTCTCCCCCTTTTTTTCTAGCCTTTGTGCTAACCTACATCCCCAGCCTCTTTTTCTTTCTTTCTTTTTTTTTTTTTTGAGATAAGATCTGGCTTTGTAGTTCAGGCTGAGCCTGAGCTCACTAGGTAGCCCAGCCTACCCTCAAACTCACAGCAATCCTCCTGCCTCTGCCTCCCAAGTGCTGGTATTACAGGCAGACGCTGGAACCACTAAGCTAAATCCCTGGCCCTTCTTTTTCTCTTTTTAATTTTGAAACGGTCTCACTTAAGTTGCTAGTTGTTCAGGCTGTGCTTGAACTTGTGCAGTCCTCCTGCCTCAGGCTTCTAGAGTTCTGTGATCATAGGTGTATGCCACCACGCCCATCATTTTTCTTTGAAATCAGTTCTATATTGTGCTTATAACATGCTTATCTGGGGGTCTGAGATTTAGCTCAGTGGTTCCAGTGCCTACCTAGCAAGCTCAAGGTCCCTGGTTCCATTCCCGGTAACCACATACCACAGGGCCAGGTGTGGTGACTCACACCCACGAGCAATCAGTACCTCACACCACAATGCCAGGCATGGTGGCTCACACCTGTAATCCCAGCACTCGGGAGGCAGGAACAGGAGGATTGCTGAGTTCGAGGCTTGCCTGCCTGGGCTACGTAGTGAGCTCAGGGCCAGCCTGAACTACAGAGCGAGACCCTGTCTCAAAAACATGCAAAAAAAAAAAAATATGTCACCACTTGATAGAGTCTTCTTGATTCTGATTTCTTATCTCTTTGGATCAACATGCCACAAACACATAGAAGTAAATAATAAAAGTATGTCAAATGAAAATTAATTAAATGCCTGTGAAGTTCTTTCTGTTCACCACGGTAGAGGGGATGGTGCTGCAGGGGGTGTTAAATAGGTTTCCTGTGGCCAGCAGGAGAAGGGGAGGTAAAGCCTTCCTGGCTGGGAAGGAGCGGCTCTGGGGCTGGCTGGTTGGTTATCCGTCCTGGCGGACGGAGTGTGCACCAGACCTGGGCAGGGACGGGAAAAGCACCGTCAGGGATCTAAACTGGGGCGTGAGGGAGGAGCGAAGCCAGGTGGGAGGCTGGGAGCTGCTGGTCCAGCTAGGGAGAGACTCCAGGTGCTGGTGCCACCATGTGAGTAGAGGGCGTGGTCAGAGCTCGGACCTGGAGGCTGCAGAGAGCTGTACCCGGAGGCCGCATCGAAAGAGACTCCCTGCAGCCTGCGCAGGTCGGGAGTTCCTCTCACTCCGCACATCCGTGGCTTCCTTTACAGTTGCTCACAACGGAAAGCTCTCGCCATCATGTGGCTCACGAGGGGCACAAGGTGCTGGAGTGGGGACCCCCGCTGGGAAAACACCTTTCTCACCCAGGTCTCCAGCCTGTGTGTGGCAAGGTGCCTGCCTCGGCCTCCTTCTCCCTGCCTGCTCACTGGAGGGGAAGTACTTGCGGGAGACCTGTTGGCCTTGGCCACAAGTTTTTAGCCTGTCCCGCCACAGAAGGTCACCGTCCAGTCCCGGTGTGCAGCAGCCACTGTGGGATCTGCCTCCAGTGAACCCCAGTTATTGAAAACCTATATCTCATAGGACAGGGCCACAGACTCCGGGACATTATGTGGCAAGTGTGAATAAGCACATCTATTTCAGTGATGAGAATGTGGGTGATCCTAAAGTATTTTTTCTATTGTCTAAATTTTCTGTAGCTCGGTGTGAGGTCTCGGGTACAGTCCCAGCCTTTTTCTTTTGAGGTGATAACACTGAGTTGCTAAGTTGCCCAGACTGGACTTCAACCTGCCATCCCTGTGCTGAGCCGCTTCCTGGGGTGGACAGCAGAAGAGGGCTTGCAGGGAGAGGCCTGGCCATCCTTCAGTCACCTCCTGCCCCGCTTGGTTTTATTGCAGTGCCGGAGGAAGAGGTCCTCCCTCCTTGCTTTGCACCCAGAGGGAGAGACAGATGGGTGGAGGGTGCACAGGCAGCTCGGCAGGCCCTCTACCCACCCCCACCCGCCGCCTGGCTCCTTCCCAGAGTCGGGGTGCTCAGTGGTTGTGAACTCTTTCGGGAAGACAAATCTCCAGTGAAGGTGGTACTCAGCAGGCGTCATTTTTCCTTGCAGGCTCCAGTGACATTTGATGACATCACGATGTACTTGCTCCAGGAGGAATGGATGCTCCTGAGTCAGCAGCAGAAGGACCTCTGTGGCTCTGACAAGCTAGTGGCACCGCTGGGTATGACTCCTGCATGTCTGCACCATGCTCCATCCAGACTGGTGTCCCCGACCTGTCTGGGCCAGGACATAGCAGAGAATGTTCCAGGATCCTGGCAATTTTCTAGGCATCTTTACATGGCCAATCTTCTCAATCTCATACCTAACTTAATTATATACAAACTCACCCCTTTCCCCTTCAGTGACCAACAGTAGGGAAATGCAGCTGGCCACAGATTGACCTTACGATCTGGCTCCTGGATGTCCTGGGAGATACCAGATGCCTAGTGGGAAGCCTCACCCGTGGGCTGTGAAGGATACAGCACTCTGAAGGGACCAAGCTGTGGCAGTAAGAGCCTCTGACTCCATGGAGAGGTCCGCTCTCTCTCCCAGCTCTGACACTAGGTACCTGAGTTCCTTTGGCCTTTTTAAGCCTCCCTCTCCTTCTGAGGGTTGTCATGGAGTTTTAATGATGTAAAATGGTTTATCACCTTGTACAAATGTAGATACATTATCTATCTTTGGTCTCTCCTGTTCTTGAATGCTCCTTTCCCTCTTCTGTGGTAGACTGTCCGCGCTGGGGACAGAGGTAGTTGTATTTCAACACACGTGTGCTACCAAGGCCCTGGCCAAGAGTCCTGATCTCTAAGGCAATACAGCACAGGGCAAAAGAAAGAAAGACAGAGAAGCGAGACTTAAACAGAAAGTGAAGATTTGGGATTGTCTGAGCTGATCTGGGTAGCAGAGAAAAGGCACCCGAGACCTCCAGTATGTATTGATTACAAACATGGGAAGAAACAGGGCAGGATATATGCGAGACTTCTGGCCAGTGTGTGGAGGCATCTGGTGATGGCAGTTGTCACAGGCAGGGCTGTGAAGGGAGGCAGTGTATTCCAGCAGAGAAACAAAGGGAGACTAGGACTGGGTTGTAACTAGCCAGTAACCCGTCAGGTCAGTGAAGGGAGGCTATAATTTAGGGAAAGGCATTTTGTTGGGGTCATACTGTCCTAGGCTGTGATGTGATCTCAGTCAGGGCTCTGCAGCCTCATAGGCCAGGATTTAGGCCTCCGCCAGAGCTACTGGTTGAGGGTACTGTGCTCACCCAGCTCTGCTGTCTGACGTCCTCACATGAGTCAAGTAAGCTTCAGTCAAACTCCCAGTATAACAGCTGCGCTATGGAGAAGCAAGAAGCCTGCACCCCTTATAGCCTGTCAGTAAACTGGGCAAGGGCGCCAACTGCAGTGCCTGTCCATGTTCTGTAAATTCAGGATCTAAGACCTCCAAAGCTGAAATGCCCCAAAGTCCAAAACTTTTTTTTTTTTTTGAGATAGGATTGTACTTCCTTGTTAAATTACCCAAGCTTGAATCTGTGAAATTCTTGCTCAGCCTCTCAGAGGACTAGGGTCACCTGTTATGCCACCATGTTTGCCTCATATCCCAAAACTTTGAGAGTCATCTGCACTCAGAAGTTTTGAATTTAGGAGCTTTTAATTTTAGATCAATTCTTTTTCTTTCTTTCTTTCTTTCTTTCTTTCTTTCTTTCTTTCTTTCTTTCTTTCTTTCTTTCTTTCTTTCTTTCTTTCTTTCCTTCCTTCCTTCCTTCCTTCCTTCCTTCCTTCCACCCTCCTTCCTTCCTTCTTTTCTTCCTCTCTTTTTTTTTAGTAGTACCAGGGATCAAACTCAGGCTCTTGTGCTTCTGAGGTAGGCATGGTACCACTTGAGCTAAATCCCTGATCCCAGGAGCTTTTTTGATTAAAGATGCTGAACCAATAAAGTATTTGCAAGTATATTATTCCAAAATCTGGGCCCAGGCTTTTTGGAGAAATAACCTGTGTTTGCTAATTGCATGCTTCCCGTGCCTTTCTGACTGCGTGCAGAAGAATGAAGGCTTGGATGAGCAGCAGTCGCAGCTTTCTGGGTGGGGAGGGTCGCCTCTGGGTCACCGTTCTGCCTGTCTTGCTGAGCAGCGTTTGAGAACCACAGAAGCTGGAAGTCACAGTCGCCGGACCGGACTGGGCTCGCAGACCGGAGTTCTGTTCTGTTTTGCTTAGTGTCTGTATCCTTCAAAATTCACAGGGAAGAAGCAAAGCAGTTGCACACTACTTATTTAACCCATTGTCTTTCACGGTTGTCACCTCATCTGAATATGTACATCTACACCATCCTCTTGGAATAGCTCAGATTTTGGAATTTTCTAGATTTTTGAATATTGCTTTCAGGGACCAGAAATTTAGCTCAGCGATGCTGCACCTGCCTACTAAATGTAAGGTCTTGAGTTCAATCTCTGTACCGTGCCAAAAGAAAAAAAATTACTTTCACTGCATTTGATTATCTTCTTTAAAATATTTATGTAAGGCTGGGCGTGGTGGCTCACGCCTGTAATCCCAGCACTCAGGAGGCAGAGACAGGAGGATTGCTGAGTTCGAGGCTTGCCTGGGCTACACAGTGAGCTCAGGGCCAGCCCGAACTACAAAGCGAGACCCTGTCTCAAAAAAAAAAAAAATTTATGTAAGGCCAGGTGCGATGGCCTGAAATCTCTTCTGCTCAGGAGGCCATCTAACAGGGTAAAAGTTTAAGGTCAGCCTGGTTAACCTATTTTGTCTCAAAATAAAAATAAAAGGCCTAGCTTAGTGGTAGAACATGCCTGGATTTGTTTGACCCTTAGTATCACACAAAAATTAAATAAGTAAATAAAGTGGCCAATATTTGCCCACTGGGAGTCATCATACAAAAAATATAGTTTTCTGGCTCCTCTTCTCAAGAGGAGCGGGTGGCAGTGCTGAGACTGCGTCCCTGGCGGTGGCCTCCAGAGCTGTGCCCTGGCTGCCGCCCCCTTCTGCAGGGTCAAGTCCTGCGGGTCGCCATAGTTCCCTCAGCTGCCCGTCAGCACTGGGGCTGTGAGCCTCGGCCTGGGCCCCGTCTCTGAGCCGTGCCAGCGGCCCTCATGGCTTCCCCCAGCCCCTCCCCCACTCCCTTAGGGATCTCGCGGGTCCCTGAATTTGCGCGCCACCAAGCTCTACCACCCAGCTCCTGCTGTCCGGCTCCGCCTGTGACCTCACGACATGAAGGGGTCTCCCTCCTCAGCGCGTGGCCTGAGGCCAGGCACTCACAGGGCTGTTCTCTGTTCCCCCTCAGGAGCGACCGCGGCCGGCCCCAACCTGTTCGGGGAGTTTGGGCGAGGGTCGGCGCCATGGCTAGGCCACATCCACCACCAGCCGAGTCTCCTAGGCCATGACCCTGGTGAGTAGCGAAGGAGGGGACCAGGCCCCAGGACGCGGTCTCCTGCTCCACCCTGCCTGTTTCCAGACCTCACACATCAAGTGCTATGGCTCCCGCCCTGGTCACCCCCTGGTACCACACACCTCCCAGCATCGCTCCGGACCCCTCGGCTCCCCTACCCCCTTGCTTTCTACACTAGAGCGCGTGTCTATTTATATTAAAAGTTCCCAGAAGGCAGGACTGTCCAACCTGCTGCTGTGTTCCTGTGCCTAGAACAGTGCCCGGCACACGGTGCTTGCACGGTAGATAATCACAGAACAAATGCGGCCTGAAGGAAAGAGCGAACAGCTAGTGGCCAGGCTCGAGGGAAGCTCTTCCCCCTTGAGTAGCCTCTCAGGCGGGGCCGGCTCTGCTGGACCAGGCCAGGAGCGCCCTGTCTGTGAGACAGAGGAGTCAGCAGCCCCTGCGAGGGGGAGGGAGGAGCTGGGTCATGACGTTCGCTCTCCCGCGGGTCCGCTTAAGTGGGCCACGGCAGCCCGGGCTGCTTTGCGGCGCCTGGAAGAGTCAGAACCATGGAGACCACTGGGCTTGTCCTCGCCCAGCTCTTCATCTTGAGCCTACCGACTCTGGGGCAGCTGTGCTCTTGGGCTGGCTGCCGTGTGGCAGACTGGCCCATCAGCCCACAGGAAGAATAATAGGTCTTTGGGCAGCTGGGGTTCGGGCCTTGTTACGTGGGGACGGTAGCCCGGGGGTCAGCGGTGTCCACGCTGCATTCCACGTGAGGCGTGAAAGAGGCAACGCCTGCTTCAGCTTGAAGGAGAAAATCTTCGTGAGGTGTAAAACAGGGCGCTGAGTTTCCCTTGAGTGCCGGTGGGTTTCACCAGTAGAAGGACAATGAGTACTTCTCGTTACCGACAGTGTTACTCTCTGAGTTCTTACTTATTTGAGGAAAGAGGGAGGAGAAAAAGGATTTGATTCATATACTTATTATATTATTAAAATTCTATTTTATTACTAGTTGCTTTGAGTCTCTTACTGTGCCCAATTTGAAGTTAAACTTTGTCGCGTGTATGTGTAGACAGGGACAAACAATACAGTAATGTAGAGTTTGGTGCACCTCACGGCCCAGCTCCCCTGGGGTGCTGGAATATATGCCATGCAGATGAGGGGACACCACTACCCAGAGATAGACGACAGCTTACAGGAAACTCTGAGAGCTGGGCATGGCGGCGTATGCCTGTAATCCCAGGACTCTGGGAGGCTGAGGCAGGGGGACTGCAAGTCCAAGCCTAGCCTGGGAAATTTAGCAGCTCAGTGACATTATCTCAAAAAAAGAAAAATGAACAAACCGGGGGTGTAGCTCAGTCTGAAGGCCTGGGTTCAGCCCATAGTACTGGAGGAGAGAAAGAAAAGAAAAGGGAAAATGAAGAGGAAACTGTCTGGAACAACAGCCATGTCCAGGGTGTATGGGGCGCTCTTGCCCCGCACGTACTTAAGCAAGATGCAGATGCCCCTCAGTCAGGCCACCGCAGGACCCCATTCCTACAGAGAAAGAAGTTACATCATGGGGCGTGATGATCTTGTGCAACCCTGTGTTTGGTGGCACCAGTGTTCTTATCTGTAAGTCCCAAACCCCTGATAATGGTGCCACTGTCTTAGGTGGCGTTGGTCAAAGTAGAAAAATCGCCACAGGGCCAGGTCCTGCACAGTTTTATTTTTGAAAGAAGGGACTCCCTTAGACCCCATCTCTCTGCTTTTCTTCTGGATCAGGCAGCATAGACCTGGGGCTCTGGGAGACTAAAAGCAGAAAATTTAAGTATGAAATACTCCCGAGTCACTAGGAAAAGGAGAAGCTGTGTCTCCCTCGTGGACCTGGGCTTGTGGTTCCCCCTTTTCCATGTCCGGTGGCCCTCGGAGTCACTGGGAATTGCAGTAGCTCTAGCCATATGATTTCAAAGCAAATTCCATTTGTCTGTTTCTTCTTAAGGAAAAAGTCAGGCGGGCTGCATGAAAGAGAAGGACGTGCAGTGTCCTGCCCGGGACAGCGGACTGTACCTGCCCCCTCTAAAGAGACCCTGTCTTTCCCACTCACGGCCAGAGGGTGACGCCATTGAGGGAGACTGGACAGGAAGAAGCAAGAAACCCCGCTCCATCCAGAGGTCGTGGTTTGTACAGTTTCCGTGGCTGGTCATGGACGAGGAGCAGACGGCTCTGTTCTGCTCTGCCTGTCGGGCGTATCCGTCGGTCAGGGACAAGCGGTCAAGATTAATAGAAGGTTATACAGGACCGTTCAAGGTGGAGACTCTCAAGTACCACGCCAAGAGCAAAGCCCACCTGTTCTGTGTCAGCGCCTTGGCTGCCCGCGACCCCATCTGGGCAGCGCATTTCCAGGGAGTCGGAGACGGGTCTGCAGGTGCCCTGGCTGGCACTGAGCACCTCTTCCCTGCAGGTTACCCCATGTTCTATCCACCAGAGCCTCTGGGAGACTTTGATAAGATGACCGAACTCCTGCCAAGCTTGCGAGCTGAACTGGAGGACCCTGGTCAGAATATAGCAATTCCTGCCCTGTACCTGGACTGCATTGCAGATTCAAGGCAAAAAGAAATCTCTGGTGACGCTCACAACTCCTCAGACACGAGCATTTCCTGTGGCGACATCGCGGAATTCCGCAAGCAGGTAACATGTTTATGATGACCGCTGTGCCTTACAGAGTATTCCCCGGAGAGCAGCGAGCGTGCGCAGTGATGCTGCAGTCCCTTCCGACATGACATGCTTCCAAGGCACTGCTCACTTCACAGCACTGCGTTGGTACTGTCATCCTCTTTTGCAGATAAAAAATACTATCAGTGGGATAGAACATTCAAACGTTTCATAAAAGGAATGATAGTCTTCATCCAGACTCCGAAACAGCTGCAGAACTTGAGAAATGGCCCAGAAGCACAGAATGACCACCAGGCTCTTACATTATCAGTATTTTTAAGACGTTAGCTTGCGTATCATGCAGCACTTTTAAACACTGCGGAGTTTTTTCACACACACTGTGTGATGTAACATGCCCAACGTGCCGGGAGGGGTCAGGGAGCAGACTGGACTTGGGTGACTTGAAGTGACATGTCCAGAGTCCCTGAGCTGATGTGGTAAGCGGTGGACTCTCCCCAGCGCCCTTGAGCTCACCCCAGAGCCCATGACGGTCCCGCACCCACGGCCTCCATCCACAGCCCCTGACCTTGGGCTGGTGCTTTCCTTCCGCTCCTTAAGTGACCGACCATTCTCCTTAAGTTTATTTTCTAACTAGCCAATTTTCCGAGCAAGTTGTTCTCTAAGGAGATGACGGTCACTGGAATCGCTGGGTAGCTAGCACCTTCCCATTTCCCCAGCTTGGCGTTCAGGCGGGGCTTTCCTCTAAACTCTGCTGACACTCCCTCTGCAATCCGGGAGGAGCAGCCGGGACGCTGCTGACAGCGAACTCCAGGAGGAACCCAGCTCCAGTTAGTAAACTCGAATTCCCCGGAATCCAAAAAGACCATGAGCCTCTCTTCTCTTGCTTGTGTTCCTGCTATTTTTTAGTCTAAGAAGGTAACAAGCAGGTCTAACCTTTGTGATCTAATTCCTTTAGCAATGAGGTAGATGTCAACCAGCGTTGAGGTCAAAGGGTTACGAGCATCCTTAGTTCTTTGTCACTGCGACCTTCACATCCCGTTAGAGACAGACGGACAGAGGACACTGCCGTAGGGACGCGGGCTTCACTGAGCCGCCTATCCTAAGTGCTGGGTGTTTCTCTTTCCTCTGGGGAGAGGCTAGGCGCTGCCTGAGGCCCATTTGGTCTCACTTGCTCCTTCTGGGCCTCCCCCATTGGGCTCTTTACCTTTTAGTGGAGAAATTAATTCCTCAGTGAACATCAGGGCCTCTCTGTGAGCTTCCAGGACACAGGGTTCTCCAGTAACCACCAGGACTGTCCCGTGCTGACCCTGGCGGTGAGTGTCTGCTCTCTGCTGCAGGGGCCTACACCGGAGGGGCCGCTGGAGGTACCTGTGGCGCTCAAGGAGCTGCCGGCCGCTTTTGAGGACGTGGCAGTGTATTTCACCCGGGAGGAGTGGGGCCTGCTGGACAAGCGGCAGAAGGAGCTGTATCGAGACGTGATGCGGATGAACTATGAGCTGTTGGCTTCCCTGGGTAAAGCTCCCGTCTGTGCCACCATAACCCAACCGTCTGACCCAGGGATCCCAGAGGGCATCTCCTCATGTTCCTGCCCTCTGAGGGGAGGAACTGTCGCTCTCTGGGATTCTCTATTTTAGCTCCTCCTCTTTATGCACCTGCCTGTCTGTGTCCATGTGTTCATCCTCACCGACATTTACTGGGCACCTACTACATGTCAGAGGAACATGTACCAGCCAAGGTCTCTGCTTTCACAGCAGTCGTGGGCTTGTGGGAGAGGCACACATTTAGAGAAGTAGCCATCAGATACCCGTCTCCATAAGAGAGCAGCAGAGCTGAGCATCATGCTGCGCGCCTGGAATCCTAGCACCCTAAGAGGCTGAGGCAGGAGGATCACAGGTGTGAACCCAGCCTGAGCATTTTAACAACTTAATGAGACCTTGTCCTAGAACTTAAAAAAAATTTTAACTTTATGTAATTCAATGTGCTGGCCCTGGGTTCAGTCACTAGTATTGCCAAGAGAGAAAGAAAGGCGGACAGACAGACACGTAGACAGATAAACAAGAAGAGCGCCTTGGCTGCTGAGTAAGGCTTGTAAATCTGCTGGGCAGCGGAAGGAGGGATCAGGAAGGCTTTCCAGACGGGAACAGCTTTAAAAGAGGCAAAACCAATAAACACGGCAGGAGAGGTCAAGCTGAGCAAGGGCTGGCGGAAGGGGCTCCTGTGGCCCCACTCGGTCTGCAGGCTGCACCCGCTCCTCATCCAGCAGCTGCTTCCTGCAGCTGCCACCATGGGCCTCCGGGCTTGGGCCCTGGAGAGCTGGTTAGGAGCGCTTGCGGCCCCTCCGGCGTGTTTCCTGTTCCTTCAGCCTCCTGGAAGACACCCAGGGTTCTGAGGCGGCATCCAGATGAAGACAGCCTTTCTTCTCCTCCCCTCCTCTGTCCTCCCCTTCCTGCCCTTCCTGTCCCCCTCACCTCTGCAGCATGACAAAAAGTGAGGCTCTGTATGACATCAGCGGTGTCATGTCCCTGCGCTACACTACGGCTCAGGTCTGGATTGTTTTCTGAATGCTCTCGCCCTGGAGGCTTTGTGCTCCTCCTGGTTCTCCAGTCCTGCTGCTGAGCTCCGCCCAGCCCAGTCGTTCGCAACTCTTAAGTGGCTCCCCGCTGAGATGACTCCAGTAGTCACTTGCTTTGTGGTGACAGGTTTTCTTTTCTCCCTGGGGCCTTAAACAGTGCGCCTTCAAAAAGCATTGCACCGTTGATTGGTGACTTGATGGGCATGGAATTCTAGACTGGGGCCATTGCTCTGTCAGCTTTTAGTTTAGTTTTTATTAGTTTTCATTTTAGTTTTTTATTTCTAAAGCTTCAGGGCTGGAGGGTTAGCTCAGTGGTTCCGGCGCCTGCCTCGCAAGCGCAAGGTCCTGAGTTCGATCCCCAGTAACCACATATAATGCTGGGCATGGAGACTCACGCCCACCAGCCATCAATACCACATACCACAGTGCCGGGCGTGGTGGCTCACGCCTGTAATCCCAGCACTTGGGAGGGAGAGGCAGGAGGATTGCTCAGTTCGAGGCTTGCCTGAACTACATAGTGAGCTCAGGGCCAGCCGGAACTACAAAGCAAGACTCTGTCTCAAAAAAAAAAAAAAAAAAAAAAGCTTCAAACGTGGCTATCTCTTCTACCTGAAAGCTTTTCGGGTCTATGGCAGTATCTGAAATGGTCTGTGATACACATTCCTAGGGCTGCTACTTACTTTTTTTTGCGCATGTCTGGGGTTTCCCTTACACGGGGAAACATTTTCCAGCTTGAGGAAATGTTCTTTATAATAAACATGACTTCTTCCTGTATTCTCTCCCCCCTCCCCCAAAACTGTGTTAATTCCTGGACTGAGCCTCCGCTTTTTTGTTTCTGTGTATGTGTGTGTGGTCTTCCCCCCAATTTTCCGCTTGTGTCTGTTCTTGTGTTACCTTTTTTTTTTTTTTTTTGAGACAGGGTCTCGCTTTGTAGTTCAGGCTAGCCCTCCGCTCACTATGTACCCCAAGCAAACCTTGAACTCAGTAATCCTCCTGCCTCTGCCTCCCGAGTGCTGGGATTACAGGTGTGAGCCACCAAGCCCCGCACTGTGGTATGTGGTATTGATGGCTGGTGGATGCGAGTCGCCATGCCCAGCACTGTATGTGGTTACCGGGATCGAACTCAGGACCTTGCCCTTGTGGGGCAGGTGCCGGAACCACTGAGCTAAATCTCTGGCCCTTGTGTTACTTTCTTAATGATTTCCTTGATTCTCTTTTCTAGCACTTCTACTTTCTTTTCTGTTGGCTGTTTCTGTCTCTGGGCACTCTTGACATTGCACGGAGAGTTCCAGTTAATCTTCCCTTCCTTCGTGATTTTTCCCCTATGAATATTCCCTGTTCTCGATGCCAGGACTGGGTTGGTGCCGTGGGATTTCTTATTTTCAGTGATTTTCCCCGCTCGGCTCAGTGCAGTGAGCCCAGCCAGGAGTAAATTATTACACTGCAGACAAAAGCACACAGGCTTTGTGAGGGGTAGATGGTTAAACCACGGGGCAAAGCACACAGGCAGCGTGCGAATCAGGTGGTTAAACAGGAAGCTTGGATGAGTGAAGGACGCTGTGTCTGGCCGTTCTCCTTCCTCTTTGCCTCAGAAAAACTGTCCAGCCTTTAGACAGCTCTGCACCCAAACTGCTTTTCTGCAGCTTTTCTCTCCTGCACTGATATTCCAGATAAAAGCCAGAGAGTTCTCGGGATCTGGCTTCCTCCTTACCCCAGAGTCTCCCTACGGGCTGAGGGCTCATGGCTGAGCAGTAGCCGCTCTGAGCCTCTCGGTGACTGAACTAAGTCACCTCTTGAGTAACCTTCTTCATCCTCCAGGCCGCCTGCAGTCCTCGCTCACGTCCATCTCTTAACGTCTACAGATTCCTCCAGGTGCCGGGCATGTAGCTCAGTGGCGCCACCGCCTGCCGGACAAGTGCAAGGTCCTGAGTGTGATCCTTGGTTATGCAAAAACCAAACCAAAACAATTTTCTCAGTTCATTTCTTTTTTTTTTTTTTTTCTCAGTTCATTTCTATTCAAGAGTAAAGCTTAAGGACTGATAGGAAACTCTCCATGGCTAGGGCATTGTAGGGATGTCTCTTTGGGCGTCTGCCAAAATTGCTGTCCACAGAAGATGTGGGGGTGTCTCTGAGCAAAGACCTCTCCACTTGCAGCTTGGCGGGAACAAGCTGAGCGGGGATCTCAGCACCAAGCAGTGCACCCTGGGTCTACAGACCTCACCAATCTGCTTTCAGCACATTTCCTCCCCCTTCCTGTGTCCTGAGCTGGAGCTCCTCCTGGCGTGCGTCCTGTGCACTCACCCAGTGTCCGTGCTGCTCCTAGGTGAGGAGTGTTAGAGGGCCCCGCGTCTCCACACGGACTTTGCTCCTGTCCCCTGCTCCGCCGCACCTTCCCCACCCTGGGCCTCCCGCTTCTCAGTCTAGATTCCGCCTTGCAGAGCAGCGGCTTCCTCTGGTTCCCTCCTCTGCAGGCATTTGATTGTGTGCTCCCCTGGTTTTTCTCTCTTTTGTCTCCTTTTCCTCTTCCAATAATGTGTTAGCAAATCTACTCCAGCTTCTCTTCAGCTTATGGTTCCTTTTATTGTTGTTCTTTCATTATCATTTCAGAGACAACCGAGGAACAATGTAAGTTCACTCTATCCCGTTTAAATAACTTCATAGTTGTATTACTGGTAGGTATACAGATAAACACAAGAATTTACATAGTAAATATAAATATATGCAAATGATCCAAAAGATGGTGAAAAATAATCCCCTTTCCCCAGGACCGTCAGCTCCTCTGCAGAAGCACCCGCAGTCGGCGTTGGCTCACAGCCTTTCCAGAGAAAGTTAACACACATAGGGACAGAGTCCTATGTGCAATTTCTTTGCGCATCCCTGAATAATATTCCTATTTGAAAGATAAATCTCTTTTAGCCAGACATGTGCCCCAGACAGTTGCAAGGATGACCTTTACTTGTGTGTCTTTGCTTTTCCTCCCTGGCTCTGCTCTTCTTCCATTTCATCCTGTTTCTGGATGCATTTCGCCAGGTCCTGCTCCCAGGCCACCTATGGAGCTGCAGGGTGATCCATCTGGCTAAGGGCTACGCCCTCCCCGGGCCACCTCTTGCCCTGCTAGACAGGAAGGCCCCTGGCCAGCCCCTGCTAGCTAGGCCGGCCGAGGACAGACCCCAGCATCCCTGTATTGGGGGCAGCTCCAACTCAGAGGGGCTGCTCAGCCTGATGTTCCGCAGCAGTGCTGACAGGATGACTCTCCACCCGCCCCAGGGCCTGCTGCTGCCAAGCCAGACTTGATCTCAAAACTGGAGCGGAGAGCGGCACCCTGGATCAAGGATCCGAACAGGCTGAAGTTGGGGAAAGGTCACCCACCAGGTGAGTCCTGACCCACTGAGTGCTGGAGGGCACATGCTGGCCCTGTACCACCACAGCAAGTCCCACGATGCTGGGTCAGCCATTCCTACCTTGGGCTGACTGTGTAGCACGCCCCACACTGGGGTAGACAAAGATGATAAGACACAAACCCTGCCCACAAAGTCTAGAGTCACCTGGGGAACTGTGGTAGCATAGAAATAATGAGATCTTTGGATGAGTAGAAGTGCCAGAGAGGGCTGCAGCAGGGCTGACAGGAAGAGCTAGGTGGGGGCACTGGGTGCCAGGGACTAGCACCAGCCTGTGTACTCCTGTCCTGGGCACATGGGGACAGCACTACAGGTCTGTATGAAGTGGCCTGTTTTCCACATCTCAGTCTACAACTGCCTGGCTGATTGGCTTCCAAGGGATTTTTCTGCACCCCACTGATATCTAAGGCACATTAGAAGACTTGGGGATTTTGGGGGGGGGGTACCAGGAATCAAACTCATGACCTTGTGCTTGCCAAGTAGGTGCAGCACTACTGAGCTACATCCCCAGCCCAACTTGGAGATATTTAACCCCATTTCTGTGGCGTCTCACAAGAGGACGAAAGCCACCCGTTTAATAATACCTCAGCTCAGGGGTGGTTAATTAAGCTCATTAGCGTTTGCTGTCACATGATCCAGAGTAGCTGGGTGCATAGAGGGAGGATGTCAGAAAACCCACAAGGCCAGCGCCTCTCTGGGGAGCCAGATTGGCTTTCACAGGTCGTGGCAAGGAGGGTTTAAGAGGAGCCACGTGGGATCTCTCAAGGAACAGTGTTCAGCTCTGCTGCTTTTCACAAGGGGCACTTACTGGATGAGGTATCTTCACCAGTGGGAGCTCGCAGAGCTCCGGGTGGTGAGACTAAGAGTGACTCAATTTTCTCCAAGGAGCAAAGGGCATGGTGACAGTGAGAGAGGCAGACACTGGGGCCCCTGCTCCGGCGTCTGCCTCGCTTCCACTTCCTCGTGTGGAGCCGAGTGCCCCCTACTGGCCTTCCAGCACGTGTGCGGGAGAAGTCGGCGGGCCTAGGAAAAGCCGGAGGACTTACAGACCCCGCTCCATTCAGAGGTCATGGTTTGGCCAGTTCCCATGGCTAGTGGTTGACCCTACTGAGACCAAGCTTTTCTGCTCAGCCTGCAAAGAGAGACCCACACTCCACGACAAGTCATCCCGGTTAGTCCAGGGCTACACGGGGCCCTTTAAGGTGGAGACTCTAAAGTACCACGAAGTCAGCAAGGCCCACAGGCTCTGTGTCAACACCGTGGAGGTCAAAGACAGCAGCCCTCAGCCCACCCTGGTCCCCGAGATCTCCAGCGACCTCATGGCCAACATGGAGCACTTCTTCCACGCTGCCTACTCCATCGCGTACCACTCGCGGCCCCTGAACGACTTTGAGAAGATGCTGCAGCTGCTCCAAAGCAGCGGAACCATGATCCTAGGCAAGTACCGGAACCGCACGGCGTGCACACAGTTCATCAGATACATCTCGGAGACCCTGAAGAAGGAGATCCTCGGGGACGTCCGCAGCTCGCCCTGCGTGAGCGTGCTGCTGGACAGCTGCAGGGACTCTTCCAACCAGGCCTGCGTGGGGATTTACATCCGCTACCTGAAGCAGCTGGAGGTGAAGGAGTCCTACCTCACGCTGGCCCCGCTCCACAGCGAGACCGTGGATGGGTACTTCGAGACCATCGTCGCAGCCCTGGACGAGCTGGACGTCCCTTTCCGGAAGCCTGGCTGGGTGGTGGGCCTGGGCACCGATGGCCGCGCCATGCTCGGCTGCAAGGGCGGCCTTGTGGAGAAGCTCCGGGAGGTTATTCCGCAGCTGCTGCCCGTCTGCTGCGTGGCCCATCAGCTGCGCCTGGCGGTGGTGGACGCCTGCGGGAGAATCGAGCTGGTGAGGAAGTGCGACCGGCACATCCGGACCGTCTTCAAGTTCTACCAGTCCTCCAGCAGGAGGCTGAGCGAGCTGCAGGGCCGCGCGGCGCCCCTGGAGCAGGAGATCGTGCGCCTGCGGGACCTGAACGCGCTGCGCTGGGTGGCCAGCAAGAGGCGCACACTGAACGTGCTCCTCCAGAGCTGGCCCGCGCTGGTGCGGCACCTGCAGACGCTGGCGGAGGCGGGGGGCCAGGCCGGGCACAGGGCCCAGGGCCTGCTGAAGCTGGTGAAGGGCTTCCACTTCATCAAGTTCTGCCACTTCCTCCTGGACTTCCTGAGCATCCACAGGCCCCTGGCCGAGGTGTGCCAGAAGGAGATGGTGCTGATCACGGAGGTGAACTCCGAGCTGGGCCGCGCCTACGTCGCGCTGGAGACCCTCCGTCACCAGGCGGGACCCAAGGAGGAGGAGTTCAATGCCAGCTTCCAGGACGGGCAGCTGCACAGCATCTTCCTGGACAGGGTGGAGATGGCAGAGCAGCGGTTCCAGGCGGACAGGGAGAGGATGATCCTGACCGGCGTCGAGTACCTGCGCCAGCGGTTTGACACAGACCGGCCCGCGCAGCTCAAGCACATGGAGGTGTTCGACACCGTGGCCTGGCCGGGCGGGGTGGAGCTGGCCCGCTTCGGGAACGATGACATCCTCAGCCTTGCCAGGCATTTTGAGCTCTCCCTGCCCACAGGGTACAGCGAGGAGGCCCTACTGGAGGAGTGGCTGGGCCTGAAGGTGGCCACCCAGAACCTCCCATTCTCCATGCTGTGCAAAAATGCCCTGGCCCAGCACCGCCGCTTCCCCCTGCTCAGCAAGCTCCTGGCTGTGGTGGTCTGCGTGCCCATCTCCACCTCCTGCTGTAAGCGCGGGTTCAAGGCCATGAACCGCATCAGGACTGAGGAGAGGACCAAGCTCTCCAACGAGGTGCTCAACATGCTCATGATGACGGCCGTGAACGGCGTGGCAGTCACAGACTACGACCCGCAGCCCGCCATCCAGCACTGGTACCTCACCTCCTCTGGCCGGCGCTTCAACCATGTCTACGCCTATGCCAAGGAACCCGCCCGCTCCCACACAGGTGGGTACCCTGACGTGGGTGGCGGGTGGGAGCCGATCCAGCTGTCCTGGGCTGAGGCAGGGGCCCGGGCCCCAGGGTCTCGCAGCTCCTGCTGTCCCTGTGCCCGGGCACTTGCCAGGCCGCGGCTACTGCGGGTGGCTCAGTGAGACCAGACGCACTGCGGACTAGTCCAGAGGGCATCGTGTTCTGCAGCCACCTGCCAGGACCAGGTCTCACTGTGCCACCTGACCGGCTGCGCACCTGGGTCTCGGCACTGAGCGGGGCCTGCAGGAAGCTGGGAGGCTCTGCAGCCGCAGCCGCGGGGCCCCCCCCATGAGACCGAGGGATCTAAGAGGGGTTCACGTTCACCCCAGCATGTGAGTTGAGGGAGCTGCCCCAGGGTCTGGCCCTGTGGGGTACAGAAGGCAAAGGTGCCAGGTGTGCCCTTGGGCACGGCTACTGGTAGGAAGCCAGCAGACACCGGAGGGTGGCGTGTGGCGATGGCCTCCCCCTGGGCCCCAGGCCCTGTGGAGCCTTCACAGACCCCGGCCGTCCCCACCATCACCCACCAAAGGCCACTCTGTCCCGGGCAATCCAGAGCACCTCCTGCTTGGGAGGCAGACACAGCGAGGCCGGGCAGGGGAGGGCTGCAGACACAGAGCTGGGCCCATCGCCTCTGTCCCTGCCTCATCTTCACACAGCCCTGTCGTGAGCTCGCGTACAGAAAGGTGCGGTCATGTGCTCGGTGTAACTGTCACGATCTCGTCCCACACAGGTGCTGGGCTCAGGAAGAAGGGGCTGGGAGCACAGAAGTGGCCCATCACGCCCCCTGGGGAGCCCTGGAAGTTCTGAAGGACGCTTGTGGAGCCCCCAGGACTCCTGCACTGCACCAGCTCAGGGGCCCCAAGCCATCCTGAGGCGGGGGAGGCCTCAGGGGCCCCCCACATGACCCTGCGGCCTGACCCGCTGACTCATCCTGGGCTGTCCCGGTGGGCCACCCTCTCAGCCCTACGCAGTGGCCTCCGAGGGACACCAGGCATCGCCCCAGGCATGCGGAGTATGCCCAGAGGGCTGCATGTCCCTTTTCAAGGTCCTCCAGGAAGAGTCCTGCCTGCCACTTGCTGGTGGCAGAGGCCGAGAGGAGCCCAGCCCTCTGCATCCCTGGCGGGCAGCGAGGCTTCATTAGGTAGGGGCCTGGCTGCAGGAGTCACTGTTCAGGACCACCAGCCCCGGCTTGCAAGGCAGAAGCAGGAGGCCCCAGGTCAGGCAGGAAACGCACATCAGAGTTGTCCTCCTTCCACTGTGCCTGACCCGAGATGAAACAGAAAAGACCCCTTCCCCACAGCACCTGGTCTGCCTGGCGCTCTCCCTGGAAGGGCGTCCCTAGGTGTGTTTCCCTGAGGCGTGTGTGGGTCTAGTTCAGAACTGATTGCACCTGCTGCAGGTGCAGGCAGTAGTTTGCCTAGGATTAGTTCCTTGTGCTTATCTGTGCCTCAGTTTCCCTCTCCGTGCCATGGCAGCTAAGAATCAAGTGCCTGCTGGCCTCCGTTTGCCCCGGCACAGTAGTGAGAGCCTCTCACTCCTTAAGAGCAGGTCATCTCCACCCCTGCTCTCTTGTGAAGTTGGCCAGAGTCCTCTCGTGGCCAGAGGTGCTGTCCACACAGCCATCGGTTCTCCTTCCCCTGGCGGTTGGTCTTGGCAGGCTCCAAGCTGACGAGCTGGATGGGAGCTGGTCTCCAGTCCGCCTCCCTCAGCCGGCTGGGAAGTTAGGGATGTCTGTGTGAAGGGCTTCTTCCCCCGCCTCACGGCATGCAGACGGCAGGAGCCCTGCACGCTGCACGTCTGCGGGACCCGTGTTGTGATGCCAGCGCCCAGGCCCTCTGCATCCCGCAGACGCCTGCACTCAGCCTTAGCACTTCACGTCGCCGCCTCTCTCCTCTCTGCCCCCACCCTGTGGAGGTGTCTCCGCCGCAGCTCTGGAGGTGACCCTCAGAGTCCTCCCAAGAAGGAAGCACTTTCTCTTTGGCCAGAATCCTGGCCATTGTCTTTACCCAGGTACTTGCCCCGGCACCTGTCCCTCCCCTTTCCTCATGACTGATGCCCACGGGGCCTGGCATTCCATATAAGCAGCACCGTACTAGATGCTTTGAAGTGCCTGGGGGAGCCCTTCATCTAGGCCAGACACCTCTGAGGGCACCTACTTCAGACTTTTATTTTCTGTCCCTCGAAGGGGAGTCACTCAGGTGCTATGTACAGATCAGGACAGGGTGGAGGCCACCAGTTCCCTCACACAGATGTCTGTGTGGCCAAGGGCACCAGGCATGACTGGCCGGGGCATCCTTCCTTCCCTGGCCTTGACGACATGCACAAGTTTAGAATAACCAAGTTCAATTCTAAATCTTTTGCTATCTGAATAAAGCAGAGTTTATTTCCACACATGAATCTGTCCTGGAAGTCCCTAAGCAAGAACCGGGAGACGGGAGAAACTGCTCAAGGCCACCAAGATTGGCCCTCTTTGAAGAGGTGTTTCTCTCAGCGAAAGGAGCATCCTCTGAGGCTCAGGACATGGGCTGTGGCCCTGCCTTTCTTTCCCAGGCCTGTGTGACACCCAGTGTGCAGCTTCCAGTTTCTGGAGATGCCTCGATCCCTAGTGCCAGGGATACCGAGGCAGGCCCTCTGCCCTGTGGCCAGCACAACCCTCCAGTCCTAGAGCCCTTCCCGCACCAGCAGCCCGGCCAGCCCTTCGGGGACCTCCTGCCACACTGGGGGCTCTTCCCCGATCCATCCTCTGAAGTCTTAAAATGGACAATGACTACTTCAATCATAGGGACTATTAACCTAGTGTGGCCAGCATAGTGGTTTTACTACAACATCTCACTCTTCAATGGATTAGAAAACTAGGTCGGCATTTTATACCTAAGATCCTACGTACCTCCTCTTTCCTACCTGTGTCTTCCGAGGCTATGTAAAGGCTCAAGCCTGCCATCTCTGTAAGCCCCTTCCCCAACTTGCACGTTACAAGGATGGATACAGCAGTCTCGACTAGCACACGGGCTCCTGCTTCTGGAAAACGGCTGACAGGGGTCGGTAGGAAGAGCCCTTCTCCATCACGCAGGGTCACTCTGTTTCCCGCGCCGTGGAACCACACAGAAGCCAGGCGGTAGGCGTGGCGGCTTGTTGGGGAAAGCATTTGCTGCTACAGCTGTCTCCCGGAGCCACTGGTCTGTACACAAGGATCTAACCCCCAAGGCCCTGCTCCGCCCGCCACGGGTTGACGCCCGCAGAGGGCGCTGTACTGGCCCTGGTAGGGATGCGGAGTGCCAGCCCTCGCACCTGCAACCCATCACGATCCCCCCCCCCAGGCCCAACCTCCCCACTCTCATTGAATTCCCGTCTAAGTGAAGTCCCAGCCGTCTCCCGCATGACCCCAGCTCGCGTCACGCAGGCCACTCTCCTCCACCTCGGATCTCGGACCCCAGGCGCCCCGGGTGGGGAGAACGTGGCCCCGCGGCGGAGGGCACGCTCAGGCAGCCTGACTGACGCAGCCTATGGCCCAGTGAGGGATGACGGGATGCCTTGAAGCCCCGGGTCTTTGGAACTAAAGGAGCGTCAGGGACTCAACACCAACTCTGGTCGGATCGCAGATCAGGTGGCAGCGCAACTGTGGGAGGGTGTGGCCTCACTTACCCAATCAACGAGTGGACTCCTGTGAAGGCCCGCCCCACGCTGCTGAGTGACAGCGTGCCAGGCCAGGGCAGGAGACGCGGGTGCGCAGATCTTCCTGGCGGAGCGGCTTCGCGCTCTGGCCGCACTGCGCATGCTCTGTGCCCCTGTGCGGCCAGGTACCCACGCCCGTAAGCACCGGCCTCTCCCTCCTGCATCTCTCTCTGGGCATCCCTGCCTCGGCCATGACGGCGCACTCCTTTGCCCTCCCAGTCATCATCTTCACCACGTTCTGGGGCCTCATCGGCATAGCGGGGCCCTGGTTCGTGCCGAAGGGACCTAACCGCGGGTAAGGAAGGCGCACAGGCCCTGGCTCCCCGCGGACCCCTCATCCTCTGTCTCCTGCCCCTCCACCTGGGGGCGGGTGGCATCTGCCCTAAGGCCAGCACCACTCCGGGACGCTTCTGTGGTTTGCCTCCCCCGAGGTCTCCGTTCCTGGCCTGCGTTCAGCCGAGGTCAAAGGACTGACGTGGAGCGGGTGATCTGGGGGCGGTGAGGCGCCTCCTGCCGCCGGGAAGGGGCAGCGCCAGCGCCCCCTGCCCGTGCTGTGTGACCTTGAGCCTGTTTCTCCCCAGTAAATGGATCTGATGCCAACACCTGCCTCAGGAGGCTGCCGTGGGGATTACTCAGTGGTTCGCTTACAACGCTCACCTGTGCGGGGCACATTTTGTGCACCGGATCATTTTCAGCGGCTATGGCGTTTGGAAGGTTCCCTAAAGATCTCTGCACCAGTCACTGCTTCATCGTATCCTAGGTTATAAAATACTCTCCCTTTGTCCACAAGTCTGTCTCCGCAGTGCCCGGCCAGGACCAGCCCAAGCCCTGAAAGAGGGAGCAGGTCTCCAGCATGAACTTGTCCTTTAGATCAGAGGTCGCAGACCCAGTGGAGGATTCCCGGAAGCTTTGGCCTGGGGCTGCTTGGGGAGATGCCGGTCGCCTTTGTTATTTAAAAGCTGCAGGGCTCAGGGGTTCCTCAGCTCCACTTTGCATTTTACGGGCACTTCTCTGGCAACGTTAGTGAGCTCTTGATGGCTCTCCTGCTGTATTTTAAGCTTCCCTCTTCCTCCTTTTCTGAGTGGACATAAAGTACCTAGGCCCTGGTCTCTTACAACAACCCAGCCTCAGAAATGGCTCACCATTTCCTTGCTCCTTGTCTAGTCTTCCAGGCTGTTGTTTTCTCTGTAACCCAATAAACTTTGAATCCCCAAAGCCCCTCCAGTGTCAAGTGACCTAGGGGCGGTGCCTCTTCCCCCTAGGCCTGCAGTAAGAGGGAGAAATGGTGAGTGGTGGAGAAGGGGGATAGGCAGAATTGGCACTGTCACTCTGTGGGCCGGGCAGGCCTCCTCAAGGGGTGACCCTGGGACTTCTGTTGTCCAGGTAGGTGTTCTCACCCTGAGTAGACTCAGCCTCTTGTGTCCAGGGTGTCAGCAGGGCCTGTGGAACAGCTGATGCCAAGAGCTCTTCCTCTGGCCTGGCCAGGCCTTCTGACAGTGCTGTCACCCAGCCTGACCCGTGCCCTCTTCTATTGCAGAGTGATCATCACCATGCTGGTAGCCACTGCTGTGTGCTGTTACCTCTTGTGAGTACCACCCTTGCCAGGTTTGTCCTCTGCCCGCCGCTGCCCATGTGTTGCTGTGTGATCTTTGTAACAACCCTGGGCTGCATATCCTACCTGTGAGATGAATGAGTTGCCCAGTGAACCTGAATGGGCATCGGAAGCTCCTGGACAGATCAGCTCTAGCATTGGGTTTCACCCTTGAGCCAGCAGATCCCAACTCTCAGGAATCTGGTTTTTTTTAGTATATGTGCTGCCGAAGTGAGCACAGGAATCTGGTTTTTTGTTGTTTGTGGTACTAAGGATCAAACCCAGGGCCGAACTTGACCTTTGCACTGAGCTACATCTTAGCCCTTTTACATTTTTTTATTTTGAGATAAGGTCTCACTAAGTTGCTCAGGCTGGGCTTAAACTTGTGATCTTGGGCTTACAGGCATGGGCCACTACACCTGGCAGGAATCTGGTTTTTTTGTTTGTTTGTTTTTTTGAGACAGGGTCTAGCTTTGTAGTTCAGGCTGGCTCTGAGCTCAATATGTAGCCCAGGCAAGCCTGGATCTCAGCAATCCTCCTGTCTCTGCCTCCCGAGTGCTGGGATTACAGGCATGAGCCACCACGCCTGGCACTGTGTTGTGTGGTATTGATGGCTGGTGGGCGTGAGTCACAAAGCCCAGCATTGTATGTGGTTACTGGGATCAAACTCAGGACCTTGCGCTTGCGAGGCAGGCACCGGAACCACTGAGCTAAATCTCCAGCCCCGGCAGGAATCTGTTTTGATGAGCATCCCCAGGCACCGATGCAGCCAGCTCAGAACCACTACAATAGAGAAGGAAACAATCCTCACGCTTGGGAAAGATACTGCTGGGGCTACAGAAAAACATTTTAAGGCGGGTTGAAGGGGGCTCTGTTCCCACTTCTTAGTGCCCATGCTGTTTGTAAGAGCTGTTCCTTCTTTACAAAAAAACAGAAAGACCCCCCCACCCGCATCCATCCCAGGCCCACAGTTACATCGCTCCTGGTTGAAACTGCCCTGGTGCAAAACCAAGGGAAAAGTTCAAATTCTAGTTTTGAGCAGTCATTGCCAGTTATAGCACGTTAAGACGGTAGAGTTTCCTCTGCTGTGTCTTATACATTATTTTCTGGGTGTATTCTTAATTCAGAACAATCCAGATAGAGAAAGGAAGTGATTAGATTCTTTAAAAAAGGTAACAGACTGTTTTAAAAGAAACCAGGGTTGATTGCATGCTCCTGTATTCCCAGCATTCTGGGGGTGCTGAGGCAGGAGGGTTGCAAGTTTGAGTCCAGCCTGGGCAACTTAGCGACCTAGCAAGAGTCTGTCTCAAAATAAAAAGTTTTTAAAAGGGCTAAGGATGTAGATTAGTGCAAAGGCCATGGGTTTCAGTCCCCAGTGTGTGAAAGAGAGAGAGAGAAGTCATCAGTGTGGGGCTGAGGGTGAGGCTCGGGGACAGCGTGTGTGAGAGTGGGCTGTGCAGAGCAGGGAGCCCCAGAGCAGAGGTCACAGGTCCTGGTGGGAGTGCACCCCAGCCCTGGAGGCGACCTCAAGCCACTCCTGAGCCCAGCACCCCCAGCTCAGAGACATGAAAGCAGAGCCTGCGAACTCTGAGCCACCACCCCATGCCTGCTGGGTCCCTTCCTGACTCCCGAGGACATTGGCTCTGCCATCCGCAGGTTGGCCGATGGTCCCTGGCAGGCAGAAAAGAGACCAAGGCCTCCTTGGCACGGGTGTGGGTCCCTGGTGTGCCCAGCCTCCCTCACACTGCTGTCTCTGGCAGCTGGCTCATTGCCATCCTGGCCCAGCTGAACCCCTTGTTTGGGCCCCAGCTGAAGAACGAGACCATCTGGTACGTGCGCTTCCTGTGGGAGTGACGGCGCCGGGCGCGGCCCCAGGTACTGCGGGGCTCAGGTAGGCGGTGGGGAGGAGGGGACGCAGGGCCGTGGACAGTTCTCAGTTGGGTTCAGGTATTTAACAAAGCAAAGAAAGGCTGGCCTGTGGCTCTGCCTGGACTGTGCCAGCCGCAGGCCCTGCTGTCTGTGCCCTCGCAGGGCTTCCTCTAGGGGCACGTCACACACACGTCGCAGGAGGAGTGGCAAGTCACAGGGTGGCCGGGAGACCAAATCTGCCCTGGGTGTCACCAGCCTGAACAGAGAGACTGAAGGTTTCTGCGTAGCTGGGGAGGGCTGAGGTGGGTTCCCAAGGATGGGTTCGGGGGCCCTCGCAGCAAGATGGTGACCTTAACACCGTGTGCCTTTCAGGTGACCCTGTATTCTGGATGACCCTGGCTTGGTGACCCTCACGACCTTCATCCCATCTCCCCGTGGCTGTCCTGGCCTCTCTGTGCCCCCCGTGTGAGCACCGTGGAGTCCGCACACCAAAGGCCCAGCGGGTTTAGGACGCGCGTTCCTCCCGGCCAGGCTGCAGCCAGGCTGTCCCTGGGGTTCCCTCTTCTTCCCTCCCAAGCAGGTCCTGGGCGCGGTCGGCACAGGTGGGATTCACCTCACAGGTGGGACACAGGTGGGGACAGTGTTCTTGACCCAGGGCGGGGTCTTGTCCCCTGACAGCTGTGAGATGCCCAGTGCTGTCAGGTTAGATGTGAAATTTCTGAAAAATATGCCAGTACAGAAACAGTCACACACTGAATATCAACACAGTACTTGGGGCTAAGACAGACCCGGATGCTTGGGACCTACTGATCCTATTGGGAAGCCTGTATTTCTCAGCATGGTGAAGCAGTGCAGACCCCAAAACCGCTCACAGCCGCATTGAAGTGACTGGAGCTGAGGGGCGAGAGGCAAGTGACACTGTCTTAGTGGTTCTGCGGCACTGGGTCCCCCCTGGCTCCCAAGAACAGACCTGTGTCACCCGGGGCACCTGGCACCGTGCTGGGGACAGTGAGAAACGAGTGCAGGTCTGCAGGGTCGGACCAGGGGGAGCCTGGCGCCCCCCAGCCTGGGCTCGTGCTCCTCAGGGAGCCACGGGAGGGACAGCAGCTCTTGCCCAGCTTCTCAGAGCGGTTAGGATAGATCTCCCCCCTTCCCTGGTCCCTGGCCTCGCTCATCATGTATTCAGCACTCTTGGAGAATGGTGGGCATTGTTTTTAGAGCAGCAGGAGAATCTGATGCGTCTCACCCAGATTCCTCGGCTCCGGTCTGCCAGCCACTCAGCTTGGGGGTCCCGCATGGATACAGGCCCCGAAGCCCTTCTTCCCCTCACCTCTGCAGCCTTCCTGGAGGGCAGAGGTGGCGAGCATGACTGGTACTGAAAAACTGATTGTGTCTAATAAATAACAGTGTTTCGTGCTTACAGTTGGGTGGGCAAACCCTGGCCTCTGCTGAATCTGCTGGCTGCCCCCTGATTTCCAGTTCTTCGGTGGGTCGATGGGGAAAGGGCACTGCCAGCCAATGCTCTCAGAGCTGCCCGTGTGGGAGGTGGACACCGAGGAGCACAGAAGAGACCTGGGCCTTGCTGCCTGATGTGGACCTGGCCCAGACGACAAGGTTAAGTGGGACCTGGGTGACCGCTCCCGAGTGCCAGACAGTGGAGGTGCAGCTCCGGTCCCGCGCGTCTGCAGAGTAGCCTCATTCTAGGCCTCTGGGGCTGGCCCTGCCTGCCTGGCTTCCTGCATGGAGTGGCGTGAGTGGAGCTGGGCAGAGGTGAGGCCGGGCCAACAGCCGAGGGCCTGGAGCTGGCTGAGGGGCTTCTGTTGATCCAAAGGGCAATGGGTTGTCACAGAGCTTCTGGTTTTTGTTTTTTGTGGTACTGTGGATTGAACCCAAGGCCCTCATACTGAGCTACATCCCCGTAGACAGGCTCATCAAGCTGCCCGGTTTAGGCTTAAAGTTGTGACCTTTCTCCCTCTGCCACCTGCAGCGTTAGGGTCATAGGTATGTGGCACCATGCCTGGCTCATAAAAGGCTGTATGTGGGCCGGAGATTTAGCTCAGTGGTTCCGGCACCTGCCTTGCAAGCGCAAGGTCCTGAGTTCGATCCCCGGTGACCACATACAACGTTGGGCGTGGAGACTCACGCCCACCAATCAATACCACATACCACAGTGCTGGGCGTGGTGGCTCACGCCTGTCACCCCAGCACTCGGGAGGCAGAGGCAGGAGGATTGCTGAG
>PVIC010013058.1:0-38675 GCA_004025085.1 Thryonomys swinderianus
TTTTACACTAAGGTCAGGAACAAGGCAAGGATGCCCACTGTCACCACTCTTGTTCAATATAGTACTGGAAACATTAGCCATAGCAATCAGGCAGGACAAAGATATAAAAGGAATAAAGATAGGAAAGGAAGAAGTTAAACTGGCATTATTTGCTGATGATATGATACTCTATCTTGAAGATCCTAAAAACTCAACCAAGGAAATGCCCATTTTTGAATTGGGTCTTATTTGATTTATTCTTTCAAAGAACTAGCTCTTTGGTTCATCACTGATTTTTTTTTTTTTTCCTTTAGCAGAACCAGAGATCAAACTCAGGACCTTGCACTTGCCAGGCAGGCAGTGGCACCACTGAGCTATATCTCCAGCACTGGTTCATTGATTTTTTTTCTTTTTCTTTTTATTTGAGACAGGGCCTTGCTTTGTAGTTCAGGCTGGCCCTGAGCTCACTATGTAGCCCACGCTAACCTCAAACCCATAGCAATCCTCCTCCCTCTGCCTCCCAAATGCTGGGATTACAGGGGTGAGCCACCATGCCTGGCATTGTGCTGTGTGGTGCTGAATGCTGGGATTACGAGCATGAGTCACTATACCCAGCTTCGTGGTATGTGTCCTGGGGATCAAACTCTGGACCTTGCGTTTACAAGGCAGATGCTGGAACCACTGAACTAAATCCTCAGCCCTCCTTGATTCTGTGTGTGTGTGTTTGTGTGTGTGTGTATCCTCCCCCCACCAAATCCATTTCATTGTTTTCTGCTCTGACCTTAATGGTTTCCTTCCTTTTATTAGGTCTGGATTTGAAATGTTTTTGTTTTTCTAGGACCTTGAAGTACATAATTAGATTATTTACCTGGGTGCATTCTTTTTCTGATGTGGATATTGACAGCTATAAATGTTCCTCTTTTTTTTTTTTTTTGTAGACAAGGTCTCACTACATAGTCCAGGCTGGGCTTGAACTCACAGCAATCCTCCTACCTCAGCCTCACAAGTGCTCGGATATAGACATGTACCACAACACCCTACTAAACTTCCTTTTAAAACTGTTTTCATTATATCCATAAGTTCTAGTATGTTGCACTAGCATTATCATTTACTTCTAGAAGCTGTCTTATTTCATCTTTAATTTCTTCTGTGACCTATTGATTATTCAAAAGTATGCTGTTAATTTTCATATGCTTGCATAAGTTCTGTGGTTTCCTTTGCTATTTCTAGTTCCATGGCACCATGATCTGATAGTATGCATGATAAAATTTCAATTTTTTATATTTACTTAAGCATATTTTATTGGCTAGTAGATGGTCTATTTTGGGGAAATTTCCATGTGTACCTGAGCAGAATGTGTATTTGTTGATTTAGGTAAAATATTCTCTCTCTATCTATTAAGTCCATTTCTCCAAACATTCAACTCTGATATTTCTTCATTTTTTTTGTTTAGTTGATCATCTATTGATGATAGTGGAGTACTGAGGTCTCCTATTATAATTGTATTGATGTTTACCTGATTTTTTAATGTCCATTAGAGTTTGTAATGTTGGGTGCACTGTTCTTTGGTGCATTTATATTTATAATTGTTATCTCTGCCTATTGAATGGTTCCCTTATCCAATATGTAGTTACCTTATCTTTTTCCTCTCCTCAACTTTGGCTTAAAGTTCAGTAGTTTCTGAAAATAGAATAGCTACTATATAGCTACTCCTATTTGTTTACAGGTTCTTATTGCATGGTATATTGTTTTTTCATCCTTTGATTTTTTAGTCTGTAAATTTCTTTTTAGATTAAATGTTCTTTGTATACAGCACATTGCTGGATCTTGTTTCTTTACCCATTCTCCTAATCTATATCTTTTGACTGACAAATTGAGGCATTCACATTGATGGTTATAACTGATACGTACTGATTTATTCCTGCCATGGTATTCCTGGTGCTCAATCCTCTTCTTTCCCTCCACTTAACTGCTAGTTCTGCCTAGTATATTCATTCTATCAGACCTTACCATTGTTAGCTTTATTGTCTCTTTCAAGGATACCTTTGAGAATTTTTCGGAAGGTTGCTTTTGTGGTCATGAAATTTTTTAGGTTCTCTTTATCATGGGAATATCTTATTTCTCCATCAATTTTGAAAGATAATTTTACAGGATATATCAATCTGGGTTAGGAGTTGTTCTTTTTCAGAGTTGAAACAACATTCCAAGATCTCCTTAGGTTTCTTTAACATTAGCATTGAAAAGTCTTCTACAATTCTGATGGATTTTTCTTAATAAGTGATTTGGTGCTTTTCTCTAACTATGGGGACCTGGCCAGGAGTAAATGATTAAACTAAATGATTAAACTGCAGGACAAAAGTGCACAGGCTTTATGAGGAGTGAATGGTTAAAATTGGGCAAAAACACACAAATAAACTATGGGCAAAAAGCAGGCAGACACTATGAGAAGTAAATAATTAAACAGTGGGAGCAAAAATCACACAGGCTTTCTGAGGAATGAATGGTTAAACTACAGGGCAAAAGCACATGCACTGTGTAAGAGTCAAATGGTTAAACAACAAAGTTTATATTAAGTGAGGCATGTTGTGTTTTGCCCTTGTCCTTACCCTTTCCCCAAGAAAAACTGCTTAGCATTGAAACAACTTTGGGCCAAACTGCTTTTTCTGTTACACTGATATTCTAAATAAAAGTTAGAGAGTTCTTGGCTTGAAGACTTTTTTCTTCTCCCAGAGTCTCACTAAATGGCGGGACCTCTCAGTTGAGAAATAGCCCCTCTGGGCCACTCAGTGATTAAACTAAATTGTTTTTAAGTAATCTTTTTCATCCTCCACAAAGCCCACTGTCACTCACTATAACATCTAATATCTAACTAATATTTTGTCCTTCAGTTGGATTTTATGTATTCTATGATTTTTTTTTTTAGGCAGGGTCTCACTTTGTAGTTCATTCTGGCCCTGAGCTTACTATGTAGCCTAGGCAAGCCTCAAACTCAGCTCTGATAGAGCTTTACTCTACTTCTCTAAAGCTACCAAAGGCCATTCTGTCATGAACAAGTACAACCTACAAGTGTTGGGGAGTTAACCCTCAATCAAATGAAGAGCAGGGTCTAGGGTAGTACCTTCTTACTGTACTCTCATGTGGAAGGAGGGGCAAAAGAGACCACACTCTCTACCCACCTTTTTGTTGTTACTATTGTTTGAGGTACTATGGATTAACTGAGGCCTACAAATGCTAAGGACTTGCACTGGCACTGAGCTATTCCCTCATTCCCCTCAAGGTTTTTAGGAGGGCATTTAGTCCATCTATGAGGACAGAGTCTTCAGGAACTAATCACCTTATAAATGACCCACTTCTTCGTATTGTTGCATTAAAGATTAAGTCTCAACACAAATTTCAGAAGGACATAGATGTTTAAGCTGTGGCCAATTCCTATGTGAGCACAATGGTAATTATTAACGATCACTTTGCTGGCTTCTCTTCCTTCTCTGTGTCAAGGAGTTAGAGAAAGGGCAAATCACTTTAATATGCTATGAGACAGAGATAGGACCACAACATAGTTCCTACATGTTATTAGTTAAGTTTTCATTGTTAGGACCAAATACCTCACATATACAACTTAAGGGAGAAAATGTTTATTTTTATTCATAGCTCCAGTCACTGATTAGGTAGCTGGCTCCAAGGTGGAACAATCATGGTGGAAAAGGATGGATGGCTACAGGGAAAAAGGGATGCTTCTACAATGCTAGAAGGAATGTAAACTAGTACAACCAGTATGGAGAGCAGTATGAAGACAACGCAAAAACCGAAATCAGAAATTCCATTTGAGCCAGCTATTCCACTTCTGGTAATCTTCCCAAAAGACATAAAGATTGTATACTACAAGGACACATGCATACTGATGTAGCACAATTCTTTTTTTTTTTTTGCTTTTGAGACAGGGTCTCGCTTTGTAGTTCAGGCTGGCCCTGAGCTCACTATGGTGCCCAGGCAAGCCGCCGCAAACTCAGCAATCCTCCTGTCTCTGCCTCCCGAGTGTTGGGATTACAGGCGTGAGCCACCACGTCCGGCATTGTGGTATGCGGTGTTGATTGTTGGTGGACGTGTCTCCACACGCAGCATTATATGTGGTTACTGGGGATCGAACTCAGGTCCTTGCGCTTGTGAGGCAGGCGCCAGAACCACTGAGCTAACCCTTCAGCCCTGTAGCACAATTCTTAACAGCTAAATCTTGGAATCTTGCAAGTGGCTACACATCTATCAACAGATGAATGGATAAAGAAAATGTGGTATTTATACACAATGCAGTACTATTCTGCCATAAAGAAAAACTTGAGTCATTTGTGGAAAAATGGATGCACCTTGAGAACATAGTTTTAACAGAAAGAAATCAGACACAAAAGTTTAAATATCAATGGATTCTTTTATGTAACAAACCTGAAGTATAAATAAAGAGCAAAATAAAAAATAGGAAGGCAGGAGACAGCTCTTTCTCAAAGGGGAAAAGGATTGAGAGATGGAGGAAGGGGGAAGGAAAAAAGGGATTAGAGGATGAGTAAAGAGCTGTGTTATATACAAGGACTAGTTCCACACAAGTAAAGTAAACACTGTGTACAGGGGAAGGATCGAGAGATGAGTGAAAGCTGGGCATGGTGGCTCATGCCTGTAATCCCAGCACTCGGGAGGCAGAGACAGAAGGATTGCTGAGTTCGAGGCTTGCCTGGGCTACATAGTGAGCTCAGAGCCAGCCTGAACTACAAAGCGAGACCCTGTCTCAAAAAAAAAAAGAGATGAGTGAAAGATGAGGGGAGGGAAAGGGTATGAAAAGAAGGAATTAAGATATACTCTGTACACATACCAATTCCCTACAAGGAATGTAAACATTATGTACTACAAATAAGTATTAATAAAAGCACCAAAAATAAAATGGAATAAAATTGGTCTATCACTGGGCTAGCAGTATACAGTATGATGCTTTATCACAATGCTAGGCAGTGGAGGTGAACCACAGCTTCCAGACAGCCACCTCATCGTGAGAGTAAACCACCAACATTCTAGTGTCTCTATTGCTAAGCTATGATGTTCAGTAAGTTAATGTATTAAATACATTTTAGACATAACCATTTTCAATTTACAATGAATTTTTTTATTATTGTTATTTTTGGGGGACTTTTGTTTATTGGAGACAGGGTCTCACTCTGTAGTTCAGGCTGGCCCTAAGTTCACTATGTAGCCCAGGCAAGCCTCAAATTCCGCAATCTTTCTGCTCTGTGCTAGGATTACAGGCATGAGCCACCATGCCCACCACTATGGTATATAGCACTGATTGCTGGTGAGCGTGAGTCACCATGCCTGGTATTGTTGTATGTGGTTACCAGGGATCGAACTCAGGACCTGGCACTTGCTAGGCAGGTGCTGGAACCACTGAGCTAAATCTCTGGCCCCTACAATGAATTTATTATGATGTCAATCTCATCATAAATCAAGGCCCATCTGAACTAGGTGATTCTAAGGTTAGAAACAAATGGTCAAAGACAGATTATTATAGTTAGTAGGAGAAAAATGGTTCTGAAACAGGGCACAAGGAAGCTTTTTTCTTAAGGAAGCTTTTATCTTCTTGGGTGAGGACATATGGATCCTCATTACAGGCTTTAGCTTCAGGGACAGATTCATTTTCATTATCTTTCTCATACACTGTCTTCCTTCTTCCTTCTCTCCATTCCATCTTTCATTTTTCCATTTTTAAGTGTGAGAGAGCAAACCTAGGGCTCTGTATGTGCTGGAAAAGCACTCTGAACCACAATCCAATCCATGGACATAAAATCAAATACAAGTTTAGAAAACTCTCCTTTAGTTTAACACACTTCAGTATTCTTTTGAAAGGAAAGCCAAGTTTTTACATGACCACAATGCTATTATCACACTGAAGCAGATGATGCTTTTGCTCACAGCATCTTGGTCATTAATATTTTTGTGCAGTTCTCTACTTGCCAGGATAGGCCAAGAGAGTCCAGGGAATGTCTCTTTTTTCCTCCTCAGACAAGGCCTGTTTGCCTAAATGTTTCCCAATTCCCCTGTGTAGGAGACTTGGGAGTAACTGAGGTCCATTCTATACTCTTTGAAGGTGTACCAGTGAAAATAAGTTCTCTCCCCCATAGTGGTAATTTGCTTAATAGTTCAACTGTTACTGGCTTCCAGTTCTTCCCTATCCCACTTCCTTCTCATCTTGCAATGTTTCTTTGAGGTCTCAAATACATTTTGAGATTTTATTTTAAGGACTGGGAAATTCTCCTAAACATCTAGTAAATTTTTAGTGACATCAGATATTCAATCAGATTTTTTTTTTTTTTTACAACTGCACCACACTTTTTTTTTTTTTTTTTTTTTTTTAGACAGGGTCTCGCTTTGTAGTTCAGGCTGGCTCTGAGCTCACTATGTAGCCCGGGCAAGCCTCAAACTCAGCAATCCTCCTGCCTCTGCCTCCTGACACACTTATGTTTTTATAGTTGGCATGTTAAAGTATTTTCTAAAGGAATCACAAATAAATTTTGTTCATTTATTTGTTGGTTTGTTGGATTAGTGGTACTAATAATGAACCTAGGGCCTCATGCATGTTAGGCAAGCACTCTGCTACTAAGCTACATAGTAGCCTTATTTTTTTGAGTTTATTGGTACCTTTTAGGTACATGCTATAACATTTATGATTGAAAATTTATACCTATCAGTACATATATCTTGATTCTTGTTTTTTCTCATTGCTGTGCCCTCACTTCAACTCTCCCTCCATATACATTATTTTGTTTACATTTTTTCCTTCTTGCCTCCAATTTTATTTCTCTTCCTTTTCACCTGACTTCCCCTAAGTTCCACTTCCTCTTTGAACATTTCTATTGCACAATGTCTATTACATATTTTGGTCCTCATTTATACCTTCAGTTTCTTACACCAAAGAAATAATACGGTATTTACATGAGTCGTATTTGTTTCACTTACGACTATGGCCTGAAGGTGCGTCCATTTAGTTATTAATGTCTCATTTATCTTTCCTTTATGGCTGAGTAGTACACCATCAGGCCATTTCTAAGGGTTAGCTATTACAAACTGTGCTGCTATAAACATGAGTGCACATATGTCGGTGTGGTATGATGCCTTTAATTAATTCAGGAAGAGAACCATGGTCAGATGGGACCTCTAATTCTAGTTTTTTGAGGAATCTCCATTGATCTCCATGGTTGCACCAGTCTCCACTCCCACCAACAGTGGAGAAGGGTTCCTTTTCTCCTCAATGGCCTGCCAGCATTTGTTGTTGGCTGATTTTATGATAGCAGCCATTCTTTGTGGAGTGAGATGAAATCTCAGTGTGGTTTTCATCTGCAACTCTCAAATGACCAGTGATGCTAAGCAATTTTTCATACTTACTTGTTGCTTCTATTTCTTCATCTGAGAAATTTCTATTCATTTCAGATGTTCATTTTTGAACTGGATCTCTAAATTTGGGTGGGTTGATTTTTTAAGTTTTACATATATATTTTAAATAGTAGTCCTTTGTCTGAGGAACAGCTTGTAAAAAAAATTCCACATTGTAAATTGTCTTTTCACTCTTGGATGTTTCTCTTGTCATGCACAGGTTTTGTTTTTTTTTTCCAGTATGGGGGATTGAACTCAGGCTCTTGTGCATACAAGTTTGGCACGGTACCACTTGAGCTAAATCCCCAGTCCCAGGAGCTTTTTAATAAGATGAGATCCCAGGTGTTGATACTTTGTGTTAGCTCCTGTGCGACTGATATTTCATCCATGAAGTCTTTTCCTACATCAATATCTTCAGGTGTTCTATCTACCCTACCTTCCAGTGATGGAAAGATGTAGGCATAGTTTTAATCTTTGGCAGCCTGAAGCCCAGTGTTTTCAGGATCATTTATTAAAGAAACTATCTTTCCTTCATTTGGGTGTTTATCAGTCTTTTTATTTTGAAACAATCTCACCAAGTACCTCAGGCTGCCCTTGAACTTGCAATCCTCCTGGCTTAGCCTTCTGAGTAGCTGGGATTACAGCAGTGCACTTCAATTTTGTTATTATTTCTCAAAGCTAGGGTTAAACTAGCTTATGCTAGACTGCAGGGTGGCAAACCTGTGCCATGCATGCCACAGTGGGCTGTATCACTGAAAGCTCTAAAAGGTTTGCTATAACTGTGCTAGGTTTCAATAGGAAATCTAGCTTGCTAAACCCCACATGGATTACTGGAACTTTTCCACAACTTCAGAGGGCATCGATTAATTTTACTTTGAATGTTCTGTAGGGTTAAATTAGTTTTACAGTGATTTTGTTAAAGTCTGAACACATAAAATGTCCTGTCTTGGTACAAACCTCAAACTGTATTGTAAGGAAGACTTTCATCTCCTTGAAAGTTTGCTCATAATTCAGTGCATTTAAGATGGGTACCCGGTATTATGAAACTTTGTGAATCCATTTATTCAACAAATTTTGAAGCCTACAATGTACCATGTACTGGGATAATACCAAAGAAAAAAGGGTAAGTTAATCACAATTCCTTCCCTCCAAGAGCTTACAGCTGTGTGGAGGTCTTGCTACTGAGGAATGGTAAATATGAAGGTATGTGTCAGTTTGGAGAAGAGTCAGGAGCAATTTGTTAGAGAAAATGAGCATTAAGTTGAAATCTACATAGAAATATCTTAGAGAATGAATGCTAGAAAAAGTAAGGCTTTCTTTTCTATGAGGATCTAACATTTTTCTTCTGGACAAGCATCAAACATGTAATTATCCTTTTTACTTATACTTTGGCCCCCAATAATCTGTTTTCCAGTTTAAATCAGTTAAGTTAGTAAGTATATAATAAATATAGGGCTTGATATATCTTCACTCTAAATTTCTTACAGTCTTGATTTTGCTTATTCTTTCTGACTTTCAAAGTTTATTTCAAATTATATGTATTCTTGAAGCTGCTTCAGATCTCAATCTCTCGGGATTATACTTAAGAACAAGGATTCTCATACGAGGCTATTGTATGGGTAAATCTAATTTTCGATATTGTTTTTAAAAAATGGGTGTTCAGAGCCAGAGATTTAGCCCAGTGGTTCCAGCACCTGCCTATCAAGCACAAGGCCCTGGTATGATCTCCCACAACCATATACCACAATACTGGACATGGTGATTCACACCCACCAGCAATCAGTACCACTTACCACAATGCTGGGCGTGGTGGCTCACGCTTGTAGTCCTAGCACTGAGGAGGCAGAGGCAGGAGGATTGCTGAGTTTGAGGCTTGCCTGGACTGCATAGTGAGCTCAGGGCAACCCTGAACTACAAAGCAACACTCTATCTCAAAACAGAAAAGGGGTTCAAAAAGGAAAGCTTTCATCTCTACTATTAGCCCTTACTCCCTGAGGCCAAGTATGGTAGGGGAAAGTAAAATGGGGTCAGAGACATGCCTATATCCCAGATTTACTACAGTACTTCTTAGCTAGATTAACTGGGAGGTTACATAGCCTGAATTTAATTAGTGTCCTCATCTTGAAACTGGAGATAATAGTTCATCACACTAAACCCAAAGGTATTATCGGTAAACAGGAATGGGGATTCCATAACTGACTCAAATCAATCCCTTCAGTACATTGACTGCCACAACAAAACCTGAGTTAGGTAACAATAAAAGAAAGGGAAATGACTCTTGGGCATACAACCAAAAATATTTACTGTAATTCCTAAATATGTTTCCTAAAGATTAGTAATGAAAAACTCATTACTCTCTTGTTACCAATTTATATGAAATCCAAAACACACACACACATCACATAATCTCCCATATACTTGGTACTGTTAAAGAGAAGAAGTCTCAAAGAAGTTGTAAATGTGTTCTAGAATGCATGATTGATATTGTGAAATGGTAAATATTCAAAGGATAATGGGGTTAGGGGTAAATAATGAAGAAAGAAAAAAATTGATGGTAAAAATAAGGAAACAATACTTGTGTATAAAGGGGCAGGGGGGAGGCAGGGTGGGTAGGAGAGGGATTCAGATTCTGAATTCTGGGTGGGAGGAGGATGCAAGGCTGGTTCAACATACATAAATCAATCAATGTAATACACTATATTAACAGACTCAAGGACAAAAATCATATGATTATCTCAATAGATACAGAAAAAGCATTTGACAAAATCCAACACCCATTTATAATCAAAACCCTACAGAGAATTGGAATCGATGGACTTTATCTCAATTTAATACAAGCTATTTATGAGAAACCAACAGCCAGCATCATACTTAATGGGCAAAAAGTGAAACCTTTTAGGGCCGGAGGATTAGCTCAGTGGTTCCGGTGCCTGCCTTGCAAGTGCAAGGTCCTGAGTTCGATCCCTGGAAACCACATACAATGCTGGGTGTGGAGACTCATGCCCACCAACAATCAATACCACATACCACAGTGCCAGGCATGGTGGCTCACGCCTATAATCCCAGCACTCAGGAGGCAGAGACAGGAGGATTGCTGAGTTTGAAGCTTGCCTAGGCTACATAGTGAGCTCAGAGCCAGCCTGAACTACAAAGCAAGACCCTGTCTCAAAAAAAAAAAAAAAACTTTTACACTAAGATCAGGAACAACACAAGGATGTCCGTTGTCTCCACTCTTTTTCAATATAGTGCTGGAAACATTAGCCATAGCAATCAGGCAGGACAAAGACATAAAAGGAATAAAGATAGGTAAGGAAGAAGTTAAACTGTCATTATTTGCTGATGATATGATACTCTATCTAGAGGATCTTAAAAATTCAACCAAAAGACTACTAGACTTAATTACCAGATTTGGTAGTGTTGCTAGATACAGGGTTAATGCTCAAAAATCAACAGCCTTTGTCTACACAAACAACAGACTCACTGAAAGAGAAATTGGAGAGTCAATCCCTTTCACAGTAGCACCCAGAAAAATGAAATACCTAGGAATCAATCTAACAAAGGAAGTGAAAGACCTCTACTCTGAAAACTATAGGACTCTGAAAAACGAGATGGAAAAGGAAATCAGAAAGTGGAAAGATATCCCTTGTTCCTGGGTAGGGAGAACCAACATCGTCAAAAATGGCTATACTCCCACAACTACTATACAGATTCAATGCAATTCCAATTGAAATCCCGATGGTATACTTCACAGAGCTAGAGAAAATAATCCAAAAATTCATCTGGAACCACAAGAAACCTAGAATAGCAAAAGCAATTCTAAGCAACCACGACATGGCAGGGGGTATTACAATCCTCAATTTAAAACTCTACTATAAAGCCACTGTGATAAAAACTGCATGGTACTGGCAAAGTAACAGACCCGAGGACCAGTGGAATAGATTAGAAGATGCAGAAACAACCCCGGGTACTCTAAGCCACCTTATCTTTGACAAAGGAGCCAAACATCCTCAATGGAGGAAAGACAGCCTTTTAACAAATGGTGCTGGAAAAATTGGGCTTCAACTTGCCAAAAGCTAAAGCTAGACCTATCTCTTTCACCATGCACAAAACTAAACTCACAATGGATATGAGACTTAATCATTAAAACAGAAACAATAAGCCTGCTGGAAAACAGATTAGGTAAAACTCTTGGAGGCATTGGCTTAGGCAGAGGCTTTATGAATAAAACCTCTATAGCACAGGAACTAGCAGAAAGAATCAACAAATGGGATCTCATCCTACTGAAAAGCTTTTGCACAGCAAAAGAAGTCACTGACACTGCCAAAAGACCACCAACAACACGGGAAAAAATATTTACTAGTTGTTTAGCAGACAAAGGGCTATTATCTACAATATATAAAGAACTTAAACAGATCAGCCTCCCCAAGTTTAAAGACCCAATTCAAAAATGGGCATCTGAAATGAACAGACACTTCTCAGAGGCAGAAGTTAAAGCAGCTAAGAGACATATGAAGCAGTGTTCAACATCACTGGTCATTTGAGAGATGCAAATGAAAACAACACTGAGATTTCATCTCACTCCACAAAGAATGGCTGCTATTACAAAATCAACCAACAATAAATGCTGGCGAGGCTGTGGGGAGAAAGGAACCCTTCTCCACTGTTGGTGGGATTGCAGACTGGTGCAACCATTGTGGAGATCCGTGTGGAGATTTCTCAGAAAACTAGGACTAGGGGTCCCATTTGACCCTGCCATACCCCTGCTAGGAATATACCCAAAAGAACTTAGAAAATCACAGTGGAAAGACAGATGTACACCCTTGTTCATAGCAGCTCAGTTCATGATAGTTCAATCTTGGAAACAACCCAAATGCCCATCAACTGGAGACTGGATAAAGAAGATGTGGGTTTTTTTAATAAAATGGAGTACTATTCTGCCATAAAGAATGACAAGATTGATTCATTTATGTGCAAATGGATGCACCTGGAGGACACGCTAAGGAGTGAAATCAATAGAGCACAGATAGGCAAATACCGGATCTTCTCGTTGATATGAGCACCGGTAGATGCAAATGAGCTGTAGTAGTACGACAATCTTTTTAGAATGGGAAATTTCCAAAGGAAATTTGGTGTGGGGATGTAATGAGGGGAAGGAATAAATATGATTCTGAAAGAAAATAAAAGAGCATGTATATAGTGGGTGGGGAGGTGTGGGTGGGTGGGGATATGGGTAAAAATGAGAATTAACTGTGTCATGTATTGGTACAAACTCCCCAATGTTACGTGTGATTGTGAGATGTATGCAAATTGTACCAATAAAGAATGCAATTTAAAAAAATGCTGCTGAGTACCATACAAAGGAAAAGGCAGGCTCGTAAAAATATTAAGGTGTGCCTTCATTCACTTTATTAGTTAGATCTAGAAATCTATAACTATCGGCTCTTTCCCAAAGTGAAAATGACCACAAAAGGTAAACATTTTAATGGATCCCAGACATTTAGGAAGCCATGACAATACAACTAAAGACATTTGCAAAAGGGAGTTTTAGAACTGCTTCAGAAAGTGGCAAGAATAAGGGGAAAAGGGTGCTCAAAGAGAAGAGTATTTTGAGAAGTCTTACTGTGCTAAAAATTTTAAACATTCATTGTATTTTTAAAAATCACACTTTGTATTGTCTTGAGCTGCTCTTTTGATTTTAAAAATTTGAGACACAGACTGAGTTGCTGAATTGCCAGACAGCACTTCAACTTTTGATCTGAATTATGGGATTATGGGCATGTGCCACCATGTCTGGCTCTGAAAACTTCCCTTAAATGCTTTATACATGAACCTTGCCTCTCCTCTCCCTCCACTCTGCTTCCTTTCTTCTTGCCTTGAACCCAAGGCCTTCAAGTTATACCCTCATCCCTTTTTAATTTTTGTTTTGAGACAGGGGCTCAGGCTGGGATTGAATTTATGATCCTCCTGCCTGTCTCCCAGAAGGCTAGGATTACTAATATACACCAGCATACCTAGCTGGTCCTCTTTTTCCTAACGTAGCTAATAAAACACAAATTTTCCTTCTTTCCCACTGTTTTCTTTTTTTTGTACCAGGGATCAAATTCAGGACCTTGTACTTGTGAGGCAGGCACCAGGACTACTGAGCTAAGTTCCTAGCCCTTCTTTCCCATTATTATCACCATCAAATATGTACTCAGTACCTACTGTATTTAGCTCTGGGAACAAATGTTATATAGTAGCTCCTACTAAAACAGAAACAGACTTGTAAACAAGTAAATTATAGTATAACGAGGATTCAAAAATAGAAACACAAAGTGAGTATTCTTTTTTTTTTTTTTTTAGACAAGGTCTCACTTAGTAGCCCAGGCAAGCCTCGAACTCAGCAATCCTCCGGCCTTTGCCTTCCGAGTGTTGGGATTACAAACTGAGCTACCATGCCCAGCACTGTGGTATGTAATATTGATTGCTGGTGGGCGTGATTCACCACACCCAATATCATATCATTGTACGTAGTTACCGAACCAGGGACCTTGCACTTGCTAGGCAGGCAGAACCACTGAGCTAGATCTCTGGCCCAAACTGAGTATTCTTTATTGGCCTGGAATAAGAACTGCTTTGGATTTAGGATGTTTTAAGATTTTGGAGTATTTGTATATGCAAGTGAGGTGCCTTGGGTTTCAGACCTAAGTGTAAGCATGAAATTCATTTATACTTCATAAATACCTTTGCACACAGCCTAAATGTAACGTTATACAACATTTTTAGTGCATGAAGACTCATCACATGAGGTTAGCTATGGAATTCTCCACTTGTAGAGGAGTACTCAAAAACTTTTGGATTTTGGAGCATTTTTATTTCACCATTTCAGATTAGGGAAGCTCAGTCTGCATGTACCATAGACAAAGCTAATGAGAATAAGTGACCTTTTATCAATGCATGAGGGAAAATTTGACAAGGGAACTAAAATTTAGATTCAATCTTGAGGTATGGTTAGAAGTTTGCCAGATGAAGAAGGTAAAAAAGGTCATTCCAGGGTAGGAAGTATATACAAGGATAGTAAAAGGTATGACATTAGCCCAGATTTTGTGTAATTGGAAAGACCATAGAAAAGTTGTATTGTGCAGTAAAAGATACTTTATGTATGAGTTTACACTTGATATGAGCATTTCCAAGAATGAGAAAAGTCTAATATTCACATTTGTATTTAATATGGCATGTGAAGGATAGACTGAAATAAGGAAGGACTAGAAACAAGCCAAATTAGGAAGCTACCCATGATTCAGTTAAGAACTAGTAAGACTACACAGTGAGAACTTGCAGATGCCTAAACTCCAAGAGAACACAAGTAGAAACACTATATATAATTCCTAGGGCAAAACAGAATAGATGCAATTTAGAATATAAGCCTTAACTACAAAATTCTAAATAAGAGCTACAGCTACCACAGCATATTTCCCACTTGTTATTGAGATACGAAAAAGAGAATCCTTCCAATTAAAAATTATCTGGCCTTGGGATTTTGTTCTTTTGTACCAGATTCAACTTGGGACCTTGAACTTACAAGGCAGGCACTGAAACCACTGAGCTAAATCCTCAGCCCTGCTTTGGTTTCTTTTTTGTTGTTGTTGTTGTTGTTTTTAGACAGGGTCTCACTTTGTAGTTCAGGCGGGCCCTGAGCTCACTATGTAGCCCAGGCAAGCCTCGAACTCAGCAATCCTCCTGCCTCTGCCTCCCGACTGCTGGGATTACAGGTGTGAACCATCACGCCCGGTTGCCCTGCTATTGTTTTTAAGAGATAGCATTACTCCAAGATTCCAAACTTCAGCAACATTTGAAGAAAATGAAACTGCAAACTTAATGCTAGGTCACACTTTTCTGTAAGCTTTCTCTGATGAGACTGTGTTCAAAAGAGAAGTCCTACATAATATATCTACTTTATGAAATAGCTTCTCTAACATTTAACTTTCTACCTAAGTAAATCATTTAGACAAGAGTGCATAGAAAAAGGAAGCTAAAAATATTACCAGACATTACCTCTGCTTCCTGAAAGCGAGCTCCACAATTATCTTGCAACAGCACACAATTTCACTATGGCCAGTAGGATTATAATGTTTTAAATAGTATAAAGATTCACTCCAGTTTTTCCAGAGTGCTTTTAGAAGAAAATAAGCTAGTAGAAGAAAAATAGTCCTTAGAACTCTAGATACTGAGGTTCAAATTCTGATACATCTATTTGCTAGATGTTATTTTATTAATTTATTCAAATCATACCTTACTTATAAAACTTTTATAATGAAACATAGTTTGTAAAGGCTACCATTCTATGTGTATAATGCAATTGAATATGTAAACCCTAGAGTACTCCTATATCTTCCTATTTCAACCACATTCAACCATGTTACAGATTCTAGAAGTTTATTAGAGAAACAACATGAAGTTCATGGTATCGTTTTTAGTCATAATAAAATAAATAAATTTAGAGCTAGGCAAGATGGCACATGCTTACAATGCCAGTGATTGATGAGGCTGGAACGGGGTGGGGTGGGGTCAGGAGTTCGCAGTCAATCGGGTCAAGACAGCAAGATTTGTCTTGAGGGGAAAAAAAAAGCTTATTAGAAGATTTATCATAATCAGGAAATTTTGAATCTGCTGTGTTTTCCCCCAGAAGTTGAAAGAATTTTCAAGTCTTTGAGAATAAACATAGTTTTTCTTCTTTTGTTAGATGTCCATTTTAACAGGGTTGCACTCCTTCCACACTTAATTTCTTAAAAAACAAACAAACCTCAATCAAACTAAAAACTTATTCTGAAAAATTTCCTATTTCTACTGCTACTTCTACTTAGTGTCAAGTATTATTCACATAAAAAATATACAAAGGTAAAAAAATATAATACAAAATTAAATAGAAATACCATGATTCTCTACATTATATATAAAATACAAAGCTTCATAAATAAATGCATATTATATGTCTATCATTTTACTAGTATACCTGTTTTATAATATAAGATACAGAGCTTTATAAGTAAATGCATATGTTATGTCTATCATTTTTACTAGTATACCTGTTTTAACAGTCTATCATGCTGGACTATGAACACCAACCTCCAATGAAAAAACAAAATAACACATAAAATTCAGTTCAATAATCGGTCCCCTCTGTTCATGTCACATTTGCCACACAAGTGGTCTTTATATGTACACTACCTTTTTCCTACTTCAGTTCTTGATATATATAGATCTGTGCATTCAAAAAAGAACTTCACTGTTAGGCACCAGTCCTAACAGCTATTTTTATGTCCATGACTATAGGAGCATTATTTCTAATGTCCTAAAGTAGAAGTAACAGATTGATAAACAAAGTGTGATATATAGCATATTCAGCATTAAACAGGGCATTTTGATACATGTTACCACATGAACCTTGAAGACATTATGGTAAGTAAAAAGTATGATTTTACTAATATGAGGTACCAATAGTAGTTAAATTCAGAGATAAAAGCCAGAATGGTGATTATCAAGGGTTAGGAAGACAGAATAATGGGGAGTTACTGTTTAATGAGAATAGTTTTAATTTGAAATGAAGAGTATTGGCTCAACATCACTGGTCATTCGAGAGATGCAAATGAAAACAACACTGAGATTTCATCTCACTCCACAAAGAATCGCTGCTATTACGAAATCAACCAACAATAAATGCTGGTGATGCTGTGGGGAGAAAGGAAACCTTATCCACTGTTGGTGGATTGCAGACTTGTGCAACCATTGTGGAGATCTGTGTGGAGATTTCTCAGAAAACTAGGACTAGGGGTCCCATTTGACCCTGCTATCCCCCTGCTAGGAATATACCCAAAAGAATTTTTAAAATCACATTGGAAAGACAGATGTACACCCTTGTTCATAGCAGCTCGGTTCATGATAGCTCAATCTTGGAAACAACCCAAATGCCCATCAACTGGAGACTGGATAAAGAAGATGCGGTTTTTAAAAATAAAATGGAGTATTATTTTGCCATAAAGAATGACAAGATTGGGCCGGAGGGTTAGCTCAGTCGTTCCAGCGCCTGCCTCACAAGCACAAGGTCCTGAGTTCGATCCCCAGTAACCACATATAATGCTGGGCCGTGGAGACACGCCCACCAACAATCAACACCACATACCACAATGCCAGACGTGGTGGCTCACGCCTGTCATCCCAGCACTCGGAAGGCAGGGACAGGAGGATTGCTGAGTTCGCGCGGCTTGTCTGGGCACCATAGTGAGCTCAGGGCCAGCCTGAACTGCAAAGCGAGACCCTGTCTCAAAAAGCAAAAAAAAAAAAAAGAATGACAAGATTGATTCATTTATGTGCAAATGGATACACCTGGAGGACATGCTAATGAGTGAAGTCAACAGATCACAGATAGGCAAATACAGGATCTTCTTGTTGATATGAGCACCGGTAGATGCAAATGATCTCTGGAAAGTATGACAGTCTTTGTAGAATGGGAAATTTCCAAAGGAAATTTGGTGTGGGAATGTAATGAGGGGAAGGAATAAATATGATTCTGAAAGAAAATAAAAGAGCATGTATATAGGGGGTAGGGAGGTGTGGGTGGGTGGGGATATGGGTAAAAATGAGAATTGACTGTGTCATATATTGGTACAAATTCCCCAATGTTATGTGTGATTGGGAGATGTATATAAATTGTACGAATAAAGAATTCAATTAAAAAAAAGAAACGAAGAATATTGGAGATGAAGAAGAATAATTGAACCATACAAATATACTCAAAACCACAGTACTGTACAATTAAAACAGTTTAAATGGCAAATTTTATGGTATATTTGACCACCAAAAAAAAAAAAACTGAATAAAAAGATAACATCTTGGGCATAGTGGCACATACCTATAATCCCAGCACTCTAGGCCACTGAGGTAGAAGGATCACAAAATTTGAGTTCAGCCTGGGCAAAATTTAAAATAAAAAAGGGCTGGGGAACTCGGGAGGCAGAGAAAGGAGGATTGCTGAGTTCGAGGTTTGCCTGGGCTACATAGTAAGCTCAGGGCCAGCCTGAACTACAAAGCGAGACCCTGTCTCAAAAAAAAGGGGGGGGGGCTGGGGATACATTTCAATGCAAAGGCCCTAGGTTCAATTCCCAGTACCAAAATTAAATAGCATGCTCAGTGGGTTGTTGTGCTGCATGTCTGTAATCCTAGCCCTCTGGAAGGCTGATGCAGGAGGATCATAATGTTGAAGACAGGCTTGGCCACACAGCAAGACCAACTGAAAACCTTGTTAAAAAGAATAAACAGTAATTGAGATAGTATTACAAATCTGTTTCACACTGGGTATGCCTATCAGCAAAATGAAAAAGCAGAAAGCAGGTAGAGAGATGTACAACTGGACTGGGCCCTAGTGAGTGAAGGGACCAACAGATGTGAAGTTAAGACCCTCCTGTAAGATTATGCTTTTCTAGAAACATATTTTAATCCTGCTTATTCTCTCCAAATCAAGTGAGTTTATTGTTATTTTTTCCAGTTACATTATATATTCCTTCTAACAGAGACTGGCTCACAGTCTTTCCCCAAGTAACCAGCCCTAAACAAGACACAGATGTTTAAAGTGAGAGGTTCTCAATGGGGGTAATTTTGACTCCTTTCAAACTCCCAGGGTCACTGGACAATGTCTAGAAATATTCTATGGTTGTCATAACTTGGGAATGGGTTTGGGGTTGTTTTTTGTTTTTTTGTTTTTGAAACAGAGTTTCACTTTGTAGTTCAGACTGGCACTGAGCTCACTGTGTAGCCCAGGCAAAACTGGAATTCAGCAATCCTCCTGTCTCTGCCTCCTGAGTGCTGGGATTACAGGCTTGAGCCACCACACCCAGCCTGGGAATGGATTTGGAAGGAGTGCTACTGGAATACACTGGATCTCAGCCAAGAATGGAATGTATGAGATAATCTTCCCTAACAAAGAGTTAACTAGTCCCAAATGCCAATGTAGAGGTTGAGATATCTGGTTTACAAATTTTACTGTTTCTTGATTTATGGCAGAAATTGATCCTGAGTAAAATCTTTATTTCCTCCTTTCTCCTTTTATAGTAGGTTGAGGAAAGTAAAAATCAGTAGTGATACTTTGCTGATCTTACCTATGATATTCTAGCAAAGCAGGGAGGAGTTATCCTTAGCCAAGGACCTAAGGACAGAGAAGAAGGAAGTAAAAACTCCAGATGAAACCAGTGGATAGCAATGCTATACTTTCTGGATTTAATAGTTCTTCCTGGCAGCCACTGGATATCTAAGACTTGGATAGACATAACTGATTCAGACAACTCTATGAGGAGATGTCCATGTGTTTAAATAAGTTACAATCTTATTGACAAATTAAATAACATATCTGTCTACAAGTCAATGTACTATTTATAAACATTATTTATGATTATCTAACATGTGTATTTTTTCCAAGGAGCAATAATTTAATGAGGGCCTACTACTACTATATCAGTAACAAGAATATTTTCTCTTACTCTCCCTTTACATGATATTAAATAACAACAGACATGATGTAAAAGTATAACTCATTTGATATAATATAGATGTTTTTGAGAAATTCATTAACATTCTCAGCCCTAAGCCATTAGAGTAATTCATTAGTACAGTGCAGATTAATATGGTTCCTTTTCCCACACTCTTTGGACAACACGTACCAAATTGAAACTACACAACCATGACCCAGCAATTTAACAGAAATGTATATATACACTCACAAAAAGATGTGTGGAAGAATAACAGTGCACAAGTAATAATTTCTCAAATGCTCATCAATGGAAGAGTGGATAATTTTGGATATACACTAAAAAATGGATAAAGAGAACACTATAGTATACAGCAAAGAGAATGAAAGAATTACGAATACACACAACAGTGTGGCAGGCTCTTTTGTTGGTAGGTTAAATATACAGGTTCTAATACACAGAATTTGTGAATGTTACTTTATATGGCAAAGAAACTTTGCACCTCTGATTAAGAATCTTGAGATAGGAGAGTTACTTTGGAATATCCAAAAGGGCTACAAATGAGGAGGCCACAAGATATGACTATATGAGATGATGATGTAGTGACAAAAGTAGGCTTTTAACATGGTAGAAGGAACTGTAAGTACAGGAACACAGGAAGTCATTAGAAGCTGAAAAAAGATGTCAAACAGATTCTTTCCTTATGACTTTTAGAAGGAACCAACTCTGCTACTACCTTGATTTTGGCCCAAGGAAACTAATTTTGGGCTTCTGATCTCTAGCACATTAAGAGCATAAACTTGTGTTAAGTCACTAAGTTTGGTTATTCACTGCAAAGGTGACAGTCACAAAAATAATAATTGAAAAAGTCAGGGGCTAGGGATTTAGTTCAGCGGTTCCAATGCCTGCTTTCCAAGTGCAAGGTCTAGAGTTTGAACCCTAGAACCTTCCTCTAAAAAAGTCTACTGTGTATGATTACATTTATATAGAAAGAAAAATAGACAAATTTAATCTATGGTTTTAAAAGGATCACAGTTACTTCTAGATAAAGTGAAAGAGTTAAAATAGGGACAAGTAAGATCATAAGGATCTACTCTTCCTCTAAATACAGATGAGCATGTTTAGTTTGTGCAAACCCTTATCTGTGTACTCTTCTATATGCGTGGTATAAGCAATTTTAAAAGATGGTATCTTTTCAAAACTTATTAATCTCAGAATCTGGTAAATAGATATATATTTTTAAGGGAGTGGGCAAGATCCTTTCTAAACAATAACTCTCTCAAAAACTTCAAAGATTTTCTCTAAAAGACTAAAACGTTTCAATGACTGGAATATATAATAGGAACTGTTTCTAAATGCTAAAACTTTTTAATTAGCTTTCTAATACCTTGATCCTAGAACTTTAAATTACAAAAACACAAATGATACTACATTTTCTCAAATAACATTAAATAAAGGAGAGAGGAAAATACTACATGCCAAATAACCAAAATGCTCTTTGCATCTAACATCTTGAAACTAGTAAGGATGGTGAAAGAAATCTCCCTATGGATCATTAAACATAAAAACAATTTATAAAACACATCAGAATTTTATTGCTTGAAGAATACAGCATATGAAATCACAAGAATGTCAAAATGAAAAGTCACTAGGCTTCAAACATATAATACATTATCAGATGCAGCAAAATATTAACCTGAACACTGCATCAGAAATAAAAAGGTATGGAAAAATACCTAGGTTATTTACTTGAGAAATAGATACACATAAAATAGAAAATATAAGGATGTTACAGTACAAATTAGTAAAGCCAACACTTATTATTTCTCTAGACTAGACTACCTTTGGTACTTAAACTTTTAAAACACAATTCCTTCCATTTTGTCCAAACTCACAGATAAAATATCCATGAAGTAACTGCAACTTAAAACATTCATCAAAATTACTAAACTTCTTGTTATGTGGGTGAAGTGTAATTGATAAATATATTAACACTATTTCCCATCTTTAAAACTGCAAAATATAATCATTAACAAACCTAATACTTATAAACTTTATTTAGTTCACTCTTCAATTAAGACTGGAATCCTTCCAACTAGGATCTATTTTTGGGGGTTGATGAATATAGAAATTTAAGTGATTTGGCAACTGACATAGGAATTTAATTACTTCATATTATCTTAATTAGTTTTCACTGTCTATTCCCAAAATACAAACAATATGCAATGTCTCCATATACTAGATTCCTGTAATAATCACTACTGTACTTTATTTATTGGAACCAAATTAAAGCTTCTCCTTTTAACAACCAAGTTGAAACTATTTATTTCATATAGGGGTGATAGGTTATGACACTTTCTTAAACAAAACCAAACCTTTTTTTAAAGCTATCATTCAATTATGATGGAGACAATAATGTCATTTCAAAAGGTAGCAGTAGACTCTAGGCCATCTAGTCAAGAAAATGTAAATGTAATGCTAAAAGCAAACAAGTACACTACAGCTACAAGTTAATTTTTTTTTTAAAAAAGAACCCTCTTTCATAGCAAGCATGCTCATTAGCTTTCATTTCTTTTCCCTAGAAAATGTCTGAATATTTATAAACCTCAGTTAAACCCAAGCAATTGCTGAACAAGTTCCAAGTATGTATTTGAGTAATATAAACATGGATAGACAAGCAAGTAGTACTATTAACAATTACTGAACTGGAGTGAAATAGTCATGACAGTCCTCAAAACTGGGCAGTCTTTGAAATGTAATAGCATAGCTCAAGATAAATTATGCTATAATAAAACTAGTTTTTTACCTCTACACAAAACAAAATAAAAAAATAACTCACCAAATTTATATAATTACTACTAAACAAACTCTTTCCTAGTTTTTCAATGTCTTATTTTGAAATTTCTCTAAACAAGTATCTGAGTATATATATATTTATTGCCTGTATATATACTCTTTAAAAGACAAAAATTGAGACACTATAGAACTGAACTCTTTTTTTCTTTACCAACCTGATACAATGTATTCTGCATCACACCATACCCACACTTCAATTTAAAATTCCCAACTTTAGTTTAGTTAAAAGGGCAGAGGAATTGTAAATGCAGATTAAGAGCTTTTATATAAATTTCACTGTATTTTTTATAAACTTGAAGTTTTCTGTAACACTGTTTATTAATCAAATAAAGTCCTCGCTGCTATCTAAAATTTCATAAACACCATTAAAAATTCAAAACTGATACTATACTGAACCTTAAATTTTCAATAGTTCAAAGAGACAGTTTTTACATGTATAGCACACAATAGATGAAACTTAACAGCAGACATCCCTAGAATACCAATGGTAAGTCCACCAAGATGCATACAAAATTACAGATAAGCATTTCTTTCACTGTTTTGTTGTGCAAGAAGAAACATTTATATAGGAAACAGAAACTCAGCTGGTGAATTTCAGATATCATCATCATCTTCTTCGTCTTGAGAAGATCCTGCCTGATTAGATGCACTGGCTGAGGCAGCAGCAAGCTGGGCTTGTTGGGCAGCTTGCTGCATTTGAAGCCATTCCTGTTGGGCCAACTCTGCTTGTTGCTGTCTAGCCTGAACATCAAAAACATAAATGCAAATAATACTTATTAAAAGACAAGCATACACACACACACAAACACTTCAGCTAAATGTAAGTGAAGCTAAATAACAGGCTTCGTTATTATTAAACCTGGATATTTTCAAACTACTACAAATTGCAATATATCTGGAAAACAAAATTTCTCTTTTTTGTTCAAAAAGGAAGTTGAAAAGTGTTCTGTTTTATTTTGGGTTTTTGAGAGAGGGTCTCACTATATAATTTAGGCTGCCCTTGAACTACATAGTACTCACAATGGTCTTCAATTCCAGGTGATCCTCCTGCTTTGGACTGGGATTACTGGTGTGAGTTACCAAGCCCGCTAAGAAGTTGAAAATGTTAACAGACAAAAATTATAATTACAGGGCCAGACATTTAGCTCAGTGGTTCCAGCACCTGTCTAGCAAGCGCAAGGTCCTGAGTTCAATCCCAGTAACCACATATAACAATACTGGGCGTGGTGGTTCACACCCACCAGCAATCAGTACCACATACCATAAATGCCAGTTTGGTGGCTAAATTTGTAATCCCAGCACTCGGGTAGAAGAGGCAGGAGGACTGCTGAGTTTGAACCTTGCCTGAGCTACACATGAGCTCAGGGCCAGCATGAACTACAAAGTGAGACCCTGTCTCAAAAAAAAAAAAAAGTAAAAAAGGTCCCACATCAGTTCCTGTGAGATGTGATAAAAAAATACGGTGAATGATATTTTAAAAAAGTATTATAGTAAAAGACATAGTACCATTAATTAACCCTCAAAATACTCTATTTTGGACATATTTTTCCCATCATTCTTGTCACATTCAGAAGCAGTTCTGAAACTCCTTTTCTTTTCTTTTTTTTTTTTTTTTGAGACAGGGTCTCGCTTTGTAGTTCAGGCTGGCTCTGAGCTCACTATGTAGTCTAGGCAAGCCTCGAACTCAGCAATCCTCCTGTCTCTGCCTCCCGAGTGCTGGGATTACAGGCGTGAGCCACCACACCTGGCTGAAACTCCTTTTCTTTTTCTTTAGTTGTACTGTTGTAGCTGTCTTAAGTCAAAAACATTTACTTTTCATGGTCATTTTGACTTTAAGGAAGAGCTGGAAGTCACACAGTGCCAAATTCAGTTAATAAGGTACAGTAGATGAGGACATACAGTACTTGGGCCTGTCTTTCCACTGGATGATACTCAGAAGTAACAACATATCTTGATCATAACATACGAAGACATTCACAAAAGACAATTTCTAGCATTGCTTCAGGAAATGGCAAAAATAATGACATAAGTAAGCAAAGGGGTAGTGTTTTGAGGGGAATGAATGACATTGGGTCTTTTACTACAATACATTTTAAATGTCTAAACATGTATTGTATTTTTAGATCAATACTTTCGTACTTTTCTCTCTGAACATAAAAGTATTCCTATTCCTTTAAAGATCACTGTTGAGCCAGGACTGGTGCCCAATGCCTGTAATCCCAACACTTGGGAGGCTGAGGCAGGAGGATCACTGTGAGTTTAGTTCAAGTCCAGCTGGGTTACATAGTGAATTCAAGCCCAGCCACTATACATAGTGAGACCCTATCTCAAAAAAGAAAAAAGAAAAGAGAGGGGAGAGGCGGGGAGGGGAGGGGAGATTACTAAAAATCATTGTTGACTAATACAACTTGTATTTATTTCTACAAATTAAAAATTTCAGTGGTGGGGCTGGAGATTTAGCTCAGTGGTTCCAGCGCCTGCCTCGCAAGCCCAAGGTCCTGAGTTCGATCCCTGGTAACAACATACAATGTTGGGCATGGTGACTCACGCCCACCAGCAATCAATACCACGTACCACAGTGCTGGGGGCGTGGTGGCTCATGCTTGTCATCCCAGCACTTGGGAGGCAGAGGCAGGAGGATTGATGAGTTCGAGGTTTGTCTGGGCTACATAGTGAGCTTAGGGCCAGCCTGAACTACAAAGCAAGACCCTTTCTCAAAAAAAAAATTTTTTTTAAATGGTATTTAATTTCATTTTTCCTTCTTGTCTTCTGACCCAACCCAACCCAAGCATTATTTTTCTAAAATGGAAGGAAGTCAGACATGGTGGCACACACCTATAATCCCAGCCAGCACTTGAGAGATAGATGCAGGAAGATCACTGAAAGTTCATGGCCAGCCTGGGCTACATAATGAGTACAAAGCTAATCTGAATTATATAGCAAGACCCTGCATCAATATGATTTCAAAAGAAAAAGAAAGTACACATAATATAGTAGGTGGGGGGTTGTAGGGTGGGTTGGGATATGGGTAAAAATGAAAATTAACTCATGTTATATACTGGTACAAATTCCCCAATGTTGAGTGTGACTGTGAGCTGTATGTAAAATGTACCAATAAAGAATTCAATTAAAAAAAAACAAAAAACAAATGAAGGAATGAACAAATGAAGGGAAAGGGTGGTAGAGGTACATAAGTATATACCTAATTCACTACTTCTTTTAGAAATTTGCAATCCATAATGATTACATTCATTGGGAGCTGGTACAAGTCCAAATACATCTTAATTCTTTTTCTTTTTTTATTTTGAGACAGGGTCTTCCTTTGTAGTTCAGACTGGCCATGAGTTCACTATGTAGCCCAGGCAAACCTCAAACTCAGCAATCTTACTGTCTGTGCCTCCCAAGTGCTGGGATTACAGCCATGAGCCACCATGCCTCTGGCACTGTGGTATGTGGTATTGATTGCTGATGGGTGTGAGTCACCATGCCAAGCATTGTATGTGGTTACCAGGGATCGAACTCAGAACCTTGCCCTTGTGAGGTAGGCACCAGAACCACTGAACTAAATCTCCAGCCGCTTAATTTTAATTTTGATGTATTAAAATCTCCCCCTTCCAAATATCTGCTTCTAATTTCAAATGAGGTTACCATTGTTTGTATTTGAAATAAACTCTAAAAATGAAACAAAGTGATTTTAAAAACAAGATATTTATTGGTCCCTTTTATAGGAACAACTTAAATATTTTTGTGCTCTTAGGAATATTTTTGTGCTCTTAGGAAGAAGTGCAAGGCAGCTGCTATAATTTTACTTCTTTGCTGATCTTCCTCACAAAACAAATACTAAGGATCTTTACCCAAGGCCAGGGTAAACAAGAAAGGAGATAAGGAAGAAGAATTTTAAAAACCCAGATGGTCAGGATAGAGAGGTGAAGGCAGATATGGGAGGTGGTAAATTATTTAATATTTCTTTTTGTCCTGTTTTTTAAAATTTCATAAATTTAAGCAGAAAGTAGTGAGAACAGCATTAGCATAGTAGGTACTACAAAAAGAATATAGATTGGTATTAAAAAGACACGACTTTAAATATAGGACTCCAATATTTTCTTTTTTTTTTTTTTTTTTTTTTTGAGATAGGGTCTCGCTTTGTAGTTCAGGCTGGCTCTGAGCTCTCTATGTAGCCCAGGCAAGCCTGGAACTCAGCAATCTGCCTGTCTCTGCCTCCCAAGTGCTGGGATTACAGGCGTGAGCCACCACACCCGGCACTAGGACTCCAATATTTTCTAAACCAAATAACTGTATCTATTTTATGTAAGTTAATTTTTCCCAGTAGACTATATTCTATAATGACTAAAACCATGTCTTTCCCTCTTCTTTTGTGTATGTGTGTGTGTCAGCCCCAGGGACCAAACCTAAAGCTTCACACATATTGGGCAAGTATTCTAACACTGAGTTACACCTAAACTTTTGAAAAATTTTTATTTTGAGGCAGATCTCCTAAAGATAATCAGGCTCACCTGAAACTTGTGATCCTCCTATCTTAGCCCTGTGAATAGCTGGAATTACAGGTGTGTGCCACCACACCTGGCATCAAGTCTCTTTTGAATATAATAAGCCTACCACCTTACGCAATGTCTGATAAATAGTCGGGACTTCAGTAAGTATCTAGAACAAATGAATTATTTCATGAAAGTTTTTTTCTTAATGTGTAAACACATAATAAAATATATACTATTTAACACAAATTTTGCAAAGTATATATAATATTTAGTGGAATATTTTCTTTCCATCATAATACACCGGGGTACCTTGGTTCATGAATTTGATTTTTTCCCCATGATTCTGGTTGCAAACTAAGTTGGAGAAATGAATCTAATTCAATGGTGAGGCTCTATATAGATTGACCTTATGGGGAAATTTGATTTGGTCGTAATCCAGTTTAGCTTCCAACCACAATTGTGAAGAATTGAGTCTGTGAACCAAGGTACCACTGTATTTAACTCAGTACCCTGTTGGTGATCTGCAACAGAAAAGAATCAACAAATAATAACTATGTGTGTCTTTGAAAAATATCACTCCTTCACTCCTTCGGTATCTCATATGTATTACAATATAGATAATATTGTTTGCATATGTTTAAGGAGGCCACAAGGCTTTGACTCTCTATCTCATGAATTTTTAGGAGAATTAAATGAACTGATACAGGTAAAGTACTTGGTAATGTGCTTAATATATAATCAAAATTCAATAAATATTGGTAAGCTACATTTTTCTAATTACTTTAAACAGTACCCTGTGTCAAGTGCCTATTAAGACCCTACAGTAACTATTATGATTGCAGGAAAATCAGCTATAATGCTGATTTGGAAGTGTTTGACTGAAGTGATACTTCTTAGTTCTTCTGTCTACTCTACTAGCGGGGTGGGGGGGGAATTCTTTTGTTCAACCTAAAACTTTCACACAAGAGGATAAAACTCAGCAGAAAAAATCAACCTTGCCATCCCCTTTCCTCACTTTCCAAAACAGAAGGATATTACTGTTTGGTGCTGATTCCCATAGACTAGGTCTGTGATAGTGAACCTTTTATAGCTTTCAATAACACAAAGAGATGTAGCACGTGTACCATAGTTTTGCTACCACTGACTAGGTGTTAGAAAGATAACAAGAATGAAGAAGAAAAATTTTCTGCCTTTCTTTGCTCTATTTGGTCTTTAAAAATTGGAATATTTTAAAGATATGTAAAAAATACAATTTAACTCTAAGGTAAGTATTAATCAGATTTTCCTTGTGTGCTACTCATAAAATTCAATAGAGATTTTTCCTACTAGCCCATCATTTTAAATCTTTTTTTTTTTTTTTTGAAACAGGGTCTTGCTTTTATAATTCAGGCTGACCTTGAGCTCACTATGTAGCTCAGGCAAGCCTCAAACTCAGCAATCCTCCAGCCTCTGCCTCCCAAGTGCTGGGATTACAGGCATGAGCCACCACGCCCAGCACTGTGGTATGGGGTACTGATTGCCAGTGGGCTTGAGTCTCCACGCCCAGCATTGTATGCGGTTACCGGGGATCAAACTCAGGACCTTGCATTTGCTAGGCAAGCACCGGAATCACTGAGCTAACCCTCCGGCCCCATTTTTCCATTTTGACAGGGTTTGCTAAGCTGCCCAGGCTAGACAGGATCCTCCTGCCTCAGCCTCCCAGAGTGCCGGGATTACAAGCATGCACCACCATCTTTCATGCTATTAGATCATCATTCTCTCTGAAAAAAACATCAAAGTAAAATCCTTAATAGTTTTTTGGAGTTGATTTCTTCAGAAAATACGTTGCTCAAAATATTTACTTTTACATATACCAGAGTAAAGCTGGCCAGCTCTAAATATCAGACTCTTAAACAATCAGCCAAAGAAAGAAAATTCTTTGGGTATAATATGTTGAAATTTAGGATGCAATTTTTGGTATCTGTATGATTTCTACTAGCAAACAGAGTGAGCATTCAAGTGAAAATAACTTAAAATGTATGACTTACTTTTGCAAATAATTCCTGCTGCTGTCTCAATAATTCTTCTTCAGGAATGCCAAGGTTTTCCAAACGAGAATTCGCCTTTCTTCTTTTTAACGCTACGGTCTTGCATTCTTGTAAGACTTCTTTTACTTCACTGATGTAAGAGCCAAACCCCAAACTTTCTAATGCTAGAGAAATGAAAACATGAAAGGGTAATAAAATATATATATAGCTTTTCCCTCAACTATGGAACATTAAGGTTTTGTGTGTTTTTTTCCTGGTTTGCTAGTAAACTTTACCTACTTTACAATTGTACAATTATTGTCTGAGACAACATATTTTTATTAACTTTCTTAATGTAAGACTGTAAATTACTTAAAACTTATAGAACATTTCAAAGCAAAACCTTCATTTTCCATTTGAATTTTTACAAAATCAAAGTACTTCCTGTGATGGGGGACAGTCCAATTTAATAATGTGGTTTTAGTAAAGACATATTTTTCCTCTGGCACTCATAGGAAGTCAAACATCATTAAATCAGTCATTTTCTTAAAGAACAGAAAACTAAATATTTGCAATATATTTGCTAACAATATTTTGTGCCGCTTGGGTTAGAAAAAGTGGGCTGATGGCCAGGGATGTAGTTCAGTGGCATTGCACCTGCCTGGCAAGGGGAAGGTCCTGAGTTTGATACCAGGGAGGGAGGGAGGTGAGGGGAAGGGAAGGGAGGAGGGGAGAGCGAAAGGGAGAGGGAGGGGGAGGAGAAGGGGGAAAGAAGGAAGGAAGGAAGGGAGGAAGGGAGAAAGGGAGGAAGGAGGACTGGAGTGTTAATGGCATTTAGGTCAGAAATGGAGAGCTTGCCTAGTACACAGAAATCTCTGGGTTTGAGCCTCAGGACCACAAAAAAAAAAATGCTGAAAATAACTCATGAAATTTAGCATTTATTCTGCCAGCAAGTTCCCTTCAAATATAAAACTTAACAGGGCATCTGAAATGAACAGACACTTCTCAGAGGCAGAAGTTAAAGCAGCTAAGAGACATATGAAGAAATGTTCAACATCACTGGTCATTCAAGAGATGCAAATGAAAACAACACGGAGATTTCATCTCACTCCACAAAGAATGGCTGCGATCACAAAATCAACCAACAATAAATGCTGGCGAGGCTGTGGGGAGAAAGAAACCCTTCTCCACTGTTGGTGGGATTGCAGACTTGTGCAACCATTGTGGAGATCTGTGTGGAGATTTTGCAGAAAACTAGGACTAGGGGTCCCATTTTACCCTGCTATCCCCCTACTAGGAATATACCCAAAAGAATTTAGAAAATCACATTGGAAAGACAGATGTACACCCTTGTTCACAGCAGCTCAGTTTGTGATAGCTCAATCTTGGAAACAACCCAAATGCCCATCAACTAGAGACTGGATAAAGAAGATGTGTTTTTTTTTTTTTATAAAATGGAGTATTACTTTTCCATGACAAGATTGATTCATTTATGTGCAAATGGATGCACCTGGAGGACACGCTGAGTGAAATCAATAGAGCACAGATAGGCAAATACTGGATCTTCTCGTTGATATGAGCACCAATACATGCAAATGAGCTCCAGTAGTATGACAGTCTTTTTAGAATGGGAAATTTCCAAAGGAAATTTGGTGTGGGGATGTAATGAGGGGAAGGAATAAATATGATTCTGAAAGAAAATAAAAGAGCATGTATATAGGGGGTGGGGAGGTGTGGGTGGGGATATGGGTAAAAATGAGAACTGGCTGTGTCATATATTGGCACAAATTCCCCAGTGTTATGTGTGAGTGTGAGATGTATGCAAATTGTACCAATAAAGAATGCAATTAAAAAAAATATAAAACTTAAAAGCAATATATGATAGATATTGTAAAGTAGAAAATATTCAAAGGGAAATGGGATGTAGGGGTAAGTAACAAGGAAAAGAAAAACTATGATGGTAATAAAAACAGAGAAACAAAGATTAAGTGTATGGGAGGAGTTGTAGGGTGGGTGAGGGAATAGGAGAAAAACCATTTTCACTTGGAGTGACTACATAAATAAACTAAGAATAGAAGACTATAAAAATAGCAATAAAAATTTATTTTTCATATTTAGACAAAAAATTTTACAAGAAAAAGAATACACCCTCAACTTCCTTTTGGTATGGGGGAAATGAACCTCAGGCCTCATACATGCTAGGAAAGCAATCTAGTACTAAATCACACGTAAGTGGCATCTGTAATCAGAAAAGACAAAACTTCCTTTTCATTCACAGTATTCAATATTATATTTTAAACTTCTCTATATGTTGCCTCATACCTTAAGGGCATATTCTATAATTTGAGCCAATGATAAAAATTTACATGGTAAAAACTAGAGTAAATCAATATAGTTCATTAGTTCATGTAGTCTTTCAGCAATAGTAATGAACTAGACTGCTCACCAAAAAAGATGCTCTCAAATTCGAACTATAGAAATCTGTTCAAGGAAAACATCAAATGTGCATTTATAAATCCACTCTCTCACATAAATAAGATTTTTAAGACACCACGAATGATTCACAACTTTATTTCATATGTTATACTGCTTTTAATCAACCTTCTGAAGGTATTCAATTCAAAAAGATTACTATTTATTAGTGTGAATTTTCATCGCTTCTCGGCCTTTTGGCTAAGATCAAATGTATTAATGAATTAATTAATTTTAATTAAGTTACCCTTCCCATAACACACCTTATCTGTAAAATTAAGAAAGGTATTATCCTGAATTCTGTATGTCACATTCACCACAACATAATTCTTGATTTCAAGCAGCTTGGGACACAGTAGAAAAAATAACTGACTGAGCAGCCTGCATTTTTCACTTAAACTGATATTTTTTCTTAAGCATCAATTATAAAAGCCAAAGCTTGGCCCGGAGGGTTGGCTCAGTGGTTCCAGCGTCTGCCTTGCAAGCGCGAGGTCCTGAGTTCGATCCCCGGTAACCCCATATAATGCCGGGTGTGGTAGCTCATGCCTGTAATCCCAGCACTCGGGAGGCAGAGACAGGAGGATTGTTGAGTTCCAGGCTTGCCTGGGCTACATAGTGAGCTCAGAGCCAGCCTGAACTACAAAGCGAGACCCCCCCCAAAAAAAAAAAAAAGCCAAAGCTTATATTTACTTTTTCTGTTTTTTTGGAGACAGAACTCAAACTCATAGTGATGCTCCTGCTTCAGCCTCCCAAGTGCTTGGAGTACAGATATGCATTACCATGCTTGGTTTATCTTTTCTCTTTTTGAGGACACAAACATAATAAAGCATTTGGAGACAGTATCAAAGGAAATCAAGTGAAACCTATGGTTTAAATAAAATCTGGTTTCCTTAGTCTTAAAGTCTAGAATCTAGCCCCCAACTCCCACCTGCCCTGTACCCTTGCAGCATTAAATCTCTGCATACTTCTGCTACATTTGACTGCTCAGTGTTTCCCAACATAAACCACAGCTTCCCACATTCATAGTAATGCCTTCAAAGAACTGATTAAATCTCATCTTCAAATTGTTCAATCCTGCCAGACATAATCTCCCACTTCTGAAAAGAAACAGACCTAGAACTGAAACTCAGTTTGCAGTATTTGTACAACCTAAGATATATTGCTTAATATTGCTAAGTTTTAACTTTTCAATGTATAGATTAAGAACAGCATCTGAATGCCGGACGTGGTGGCTCACGCCTGTCATCCCAGCACTCGGGAGGCAGAGGCAGGAGAATTGCTGAGTTCGAGGTTTGTCTGGGCTCCATAGTGAGCTCAGGGCCAGCCTGAACTACAAAGCGAGACCCTGTCTCAAAAAAAAGTAAAAAAAAAAAAAAAAAAAAAGAACAGCATCTGTTTCATCATATCTTGCTGCAATCTGAGGCAATGTAGTGGGTAAGGAGATCCGCCATAAATTCAAATTGCTATGAAGTGACACCCAAATTTACCTATTAGCTGTGTGACCCTCACTTGCTAGAGTCTCAATTTAATCACCTCCAAAACAGAACAAAATAATATTTACCTCTCACTAGATCAAGGTGTTGAGAAAAATAAATGAATATAATAAAGAGTTTAGAACAGAGGTAGGCCCCACAAAGGAAACAAAAATATAAACTGTTAGAATGTTAGGGCTGTAGGAAACAGCAATTAATACAGCTTTTCACACAATGTCTAGCATTTAAAAATCACTTCATCAATTGGGTGTGGTGGCTCACACCTGTAATCCCAGCACTCTGGAGGCAGAGGCAGGAGGATTGCTGAGTTAGAGGCTTGCCTGGGCAACACTGAGCTCAGGGCCAGCCTGAACTACAAAGCCAGAGCCTGTCTGGGAAAAAAAAAAAAAAAGAATAACTTCATCAACTTGGAATATGTTTCTCTCATCTTTATTTTTTTCTCTTAAATTTAAGAGAGTAGCCTACTAAGTGTGTAAAATCTATAGAGCTATATACTTTGTCTACTCTTATTAAATTTAAATTGAGGTACAGTTATAACATAACATACTAAATTTATAAATTTAATAATCAACATGATAGAAAATTCTTCAAGGGCCAGGGATTTAGCTCAGTGGTGCAAGAGCAGGCTCCCAAGTTCAGTCAATCTCCGCTGAAAGAGAGGGAGGGAGGAATCCTTCAAAGTGGCATAAATTACTTACTAAACATTAAGAAAACACAAGGTCCAAGTATTTTTTCTGTTTGCTTTGCAGGATTAAACATCACAATAACTACAAACTACTGAAATAAAACTTGGAAAATCATTGGCTTATATCCACCAAATGGGAGTGGAAAGAAAAAGAGCTAGAATGAAAGTTAAGATAGACAGACCCCAAAGTACACACTACCTGCAATCCCAGCTACTCTGGAGACAGACAGGAGGGTCACAATCTTGAGGCTATCCTAGGAACCTTAGTGAGACCCTATCTCACAATACAAATAAATAAACAGATAAATGTCAAAATATTGCTCAAAAGTTTACAAATCAAAGTTTACACTTAATATTATTCAAAAAGCTGCTATTAACATTAACCTAAAGTATAAATACCTTTTAGCTAGGAGATATCAAAACTAGATACAGCATCTTTTAAACAGGAAGGTATTTTACATTACTGGTAGGCACTACCATTTTACACAAAGGAGAAATTAAAAGGATAAGGGAAATGGCTCCAAAGTGGGGTCATAATTTATTTAAAGCTGAGATGCTTGTTTAGTATACAGTAGTATCATACTTAAAATGGGCCATTCATACTACAAACATCACAGATTTTATGTTTACTTTGCTACTATTTCTGGTATATGGTAGTAAATGTTTTTGAGTAAGTAATGACATTTTCCAATTTGCTAAGTAGCTAAACTGCCCAGGCTGGGTTTGCACTTGTTTTTCTGCCTCAGTCTCTCAGAGTATTAGGAATAAAGGTAAATGCTACCATGCCCAACTCAATGGTTGATCTTATTTACAAAAGTAATATGCTCCTTGGAAAGTTTTGTTTTAACATGAATTTGTGTGAATGACAGTACTCCAAATGGATATGTAACAAGGGACCAGAGATTTAGCTCAGTGGTCCCTTGCCTGCCTAGCAAGAGCAAGGTCCCTCTTTCGATCCCCAGTAACCACATACAACAATACTGGGCATGAAGACTCATGCCCACCAGCAAGCAATACCTCACACCACAATGCCAAACGTGGTGGCTCACCCTGTAATCCCAGCACTGGGGAAGCAGAGGCAGGAGGACTGCTGAGTCCAAGGCTTACGTTGGCTACATAGTATGCTCAGGGCCAGCCTGAACTACAAAGTGAGACCCTGCCTAAAAATAAGTAAGTAAATAACTAATTTTTAGAAAAATTATATCATTAGCAAGGCATGGTGGCATACCTGGAATTCCAGAATTCTGAAGAGGCTGAGGCAGGAGCCTCTCCTGCGCAACTTAATGAGACCCTCTCTCAAAAGAAAAAGGGACTGGGGAAGTAACTCAGACTCCAAAAGTTCAATCCCCAGTACCAGATTCCCCCCTAAAATCTCTAATTTTTCTTTTCTTGTTTAGGAAGAGGGAAGAGTATGACATAATTCTCTTAAAATAAATTAAGAGACTGTTGTTGGTCAAAGTGATTTCTTGGCTCATTAACACAGTAAAGATTTCTGAAGATGCTTATCAATCATACTTTTCATGGTAACACAACTCTCTGGAATCTAGGTCAACAATGAAGGAATCATCATTCATCTTTATATCATGCCAGGATCTACCACAATGTCAGGTACTGCACAGTATTCAGTGACTGTTGGGTGGCATAAGGAAAACAAAAACAAGATTTAGACTGGGAAAGTAGCTCAGTGCTGGAGAGCTTGCTTAGTGTTCCAGATGCCATGGGTTAAATTCCAGAACCTCTCTACAAAAATAAATTTTAAGGAAAAAAAAAACAATGAAAAGCACCTAATTAAGAGATAAACTGTACAGTAAAATTACATGCAGCCCTTGGGGGGGAAAAATATCTGTATGAATGACTGTTCAGTCACACAACACATCATTCTTATTGCACCTTCTCTGCAATCACTTAAAATTCTCTGATTCAAAACTACTTCACATACACTTTCTAAAGTAGATTTTGAGGGCCGGAGGGTTAGCTCAGTGGTTCTGGCGCCTGCCTCGCAAGCGCAAGGTCCTGAGTTCGATCCCCGGTTACCACATATAATGCCGGGCGTGGAGACACGCCCACCAACAATCAACACCGCATACCACAATGCGGGACGTGGTGGCTCACGCCTGTAATCCCAGCACTCGGGAGGCAGAGACAGGAGGATTGCTGAGTTCGCGGTGGGTTGCCTGGGCACCAGTGAGCTCAGGGCCAGCCTGAACTACAAAGTGAGATCCTGTCTCAAAAAAAAAAAAAAAAAAAAAGATTTTGATTTAGGCTTTAGAGTAAAGCTACTCAAAATGTGGTTATGGACTTGTGCCAGACCTGCTTGTAATAGCTACTACTTGTAACAGCTACAATGAGTTAAGAACAAAGAAAAGCAAGCATTTAAGAATCTTTCTAACAATCTGACAAGGCAATTTTATATCTATTGAATCTAATTTTAAAAACTGAGCTTTTAGGGCCGGAGGGTTAGCTCAGTGGTTCCGGCGCCTGCCTCACAAGCGTAAGGACCTGAGTTCGATCCCCGGTTACCACATATAATGCTGGGCGTGGTGGCTCACGCCTGTAATCCCAGCACTTGGGAGGCAGAGACAGGAGGATTGCTGAGTTCGCAGCGGCTTGCCTGGGCACCATAGAGCTCAGGGACAGCCTGAACTACAAAGCAAGACCCTGTCTCCAAAAAGCAAAAAAAAACAAAAAACAAAAAAACTGAGCTTTTAGCTTATGTATTTTTTACATTTTGGTTTTCCAGTGACCCCTTTTTATTGTATTTTACAGGTGTGAGAGGGACTGGAATTAAAAAATAAATAAAAATCCTTCAACATAAATAGCTTAGAGCAATTCAGTGGCCGAAAAAGTAGATTTTCTGGAGACTTTCTCAAATTTTTACTACTTTTTTTGTTTTCTGAGGCAGAATCTTGCTAGGTAGTTTATAGGCTGGCCTTGAACTCACTATGTGACCCAGGCTAGCCTGAAATGCAGCTGCAATCCTCCTGCCTCAAATTTCCCAAGGGCTGGGATTTTAGGGATGCACCCCATGTTCTGCTACTTTCATATAAGTCTTATACATGTGAAAAATGGTAGCCACTTTTGAAAAACCTAAGAATGTCATTCAAAACATTCTTACTTAATTTTGGCTGTGCACATGACACTACAACATATCACAGACCTTCAGCTTTATGCTTTAATCAGTATAACTACACATTTTGAGAATTGGTATTTATTGTAGTGTATTTTATGTAAAACATAACTTCAGTCTCAAACTGGTTCTCAAAACTTGTAAATTATACCTGGAGTCAAGAATTATTTATATATAAATGGGGAAACTTTGGTTAACAGATTTGCCTAAGACCAAAGAATTTCCAGAGCAGAACTTAACACTTCCTGTGTCTCAAGGTCATTTTTTTCAATAACGCAAGTTAGGAGTCATTCAAAAATGTATGTTCACAAAACACAGTAATGGAATAAAACAATTAACTTTTTTTTTTTTTTGAGACAGGGTCTCGCTTTGTAGTTCAGGCTGGCTCTGAGCTCACTATGTAGCCCAGGCAAGCCTCGAACTCAGCAATCCTCCTGCCTCTGCCTCCTGAGTGTTAGGATTACAGGCATGAGCCATGACCGGCACTGTGGTATGTGGCATTGATTGCTGGTGGGCGTGAGTCTCCACGCCCAGCATTGTATGTGGTTACCAGGGATCGAACTCAGGACCTTATGCTTGCAAGGCAGGCGCCAGAACCACTGAGCCAACCCTCTGGCCCTTTTTTTTTTTTTTTGAGACAGGGTCTGGCTTTGTAGTTCAGGCTGGCCCTGAGCTTACTATGTAGCCCAGGCAAGCCTCGGAATCAGCAACTCTCCTGCCTCTGCCTCCTGAATGCTGGGATTACAGGCGTGAGCCACCATGCCGGCACTGTGGTAATTGTTGATTGCTAGTAGGCGTGAGTCACCATGCCCAGCATTGCATGTGGTTACCGGATCGAACTCAGGGCCTTGCACTTGCCAGGCAGGCGCTGGAACCACTGAGCTAAATCTCTGGCCCTAAAACAATTACTTTTAATAGAATTCCCTGTATTCATGTATCTGTGATTTCTAAAACAAATGTACTTTCTTAAAATAAGCAAACCAGAAAGGAAAAAACTTTTTTCTTAACTAAGATATGGTATATCAGATTCATTGGTAATAGTTATTCAACTTTACAGAACTACCAGAGAATACTTAATTTGCTCTGATATGGTAAAGCCAGGCATCAAATTAATTAAATCAGATGTGCCAAAGCAATGTCTAGTTAATTTAACTTGTTACAAAAAACTCAAATTTCAACACGTAAGAATTACACTTTAAAATGTAATTATTGAGGCTGGAGATTTAGCTCAGTGGCACCACACCTGCCCGGCAAATACAATGTCCTGAGTTCGATTCCTGGCCACTTCCCCCTTTAAAATGTACGTTACTAACAAAACAAACAAAAATGTACATTATTATCCTACTTGATATCACATATATATTGTGATTTCTTACTTTCAGAGTTACTCTGTAAAGACACATATGTTTTAAACACCCAGAACATACAAACCTTAAGTTTCTTTAAAAAAAAAATTAACCTGGGGCCGGAGGGTTAGCTCAGTGGTTCCGGCGCCTGCCTCGCAAGCGTAAGGACCTGAGTTCGATCCCCGGTTACCACATATAATGCTGGGCGTGGTGGCTCACGCCTGTAATCCCAGCACTTGAGACGGGAGGATTGCTGAGTTCGCGGCGGCTTGCCTGGGCACCATAGTGAGCTCAGGGCCAGCCTGAACTACAAA
>PVIC010013059.1:0-38777 GCA_004025085.1 Thryonomys swinderianus
TTCAGGCTGGCCCTGAGCTCACTATGTAGCCCAGGCAAGCCGCCGCGAACTCAGCAATCCTCCTGTCTCTGCCTCCCGAGTGCTGGGATGACAGGCATGAGTCACCACGCCCGGCACTGTGATATGTGGTATTGATGGCTGGTGGGCGTGAGTCTCCATGCCCAGCAGTATGTGGTTACCGGGGATCGAACCCAGGACCTTACGCTTGCAAGACAGGTGCCGGTACCACTGAGCTAACCCTCCGGCCCCCAAAGGATGTGTTTTTACAGGATTTGAATAAGCAATAGTTGGCCCATGAATAACCTACTAAAGTTTTCTTTAAAAAGCAGACAGGCTCTAATAGGGAATAATTATATATATTTTGCCTTGAAAAGAGATTTCAAATATTGTAGTAGGCATAGTGATCCCTCTTTAGTAAAGAACTTGTTCAGGAATAATAGCTGGTCAATTCAAGCTGCCACATCCTGCAGAGGCTGCTTTGTCCACGAAGAGCTACCTTACCTCTGACCACACCTTTTCTGGGATAGATTACATCTTGTGAATAAGTGAGATGGGAAAATACAGGCCATTTTAGGGATGTTGTTAAAAAAAGAATTGCAGATAAAACTGAAGGGCATTTTGTCACCAGCCTACATCTTGTTCCCTTTTCATATATTTTAAAAAAAATTTGGACACAAAGTCCCATGGGAGATTTGAATTTAGAGTCCTCCTGTCTTAGCCTCTCTCAGTACTAGAATTACAGGCATGCACCACAGCAGCTGGCTAGCAGTACTTTTAGGAGCAATACATCTTGTCCAGGGCAAATTATAATAATTTTATTTCATCTTTTGACCCATCTTTTCTTCTCCCTTTTTTCATAAATCGTGATCCATAAGAAATATCTTTTGTTTAAGCCTTCACATTAACTTCTACTTCTAGAAAACACACGCTAATTACTACCAGGAATGAACCGAGAACACAGTCGATGGGATCCTGTACCCGATGACCACCATTCACTTGGTAACGAAGACTCTATCACTAGTCACACACAGAGCGCAGATGGGTGGCAGAACAAGGACCGGTTGTTAAATTGTCACTGGTGGTGAACGGAGAGCTTGGAGTGGAGGAAGCGGATGCACTAGGAAGTGTGACATCTCTTGCATTTGGAGCATAAATGAGGAGCAATGCTGGCAAGCAGAATGGTATTAGGGAGATATTTTCAAATACTACTGATGTCTGACTGAAGACCTATTGATTACATACAAAGAAGCTTTTGTGCATCATAGTGGGAGAGTCAGTGTCCCGCCTTGGATTTTCACAGCTAAGTGCCTAGCCAACACAGCCCCGTCCTACCAAGGTGACCCTGTAGGACCTTGCCCGGATGAGTGAGTGTGCACAAATGTTCTGATGATGTTGACTTCATAGATGATGCTTCTGAGCCTTCTGAGACTGAGAACGTGGCTTGCCCACCCTGTTAAGAGACTCTTATCAGTGCACGTGGAGGACATTTGATAGACCTCTTCCTCGTGAGCTCATACATGTGCACGTCAGGCCCATCTCACTCTCTTCCCAGCCCGCGAGGCCAGCAGTCAGGCTCAACTGCACACCATGTCCAAGTTCCCGAGTCTGCAGCAGGAAAAGGACGGTTCCACAAAACCCACGAGAATGGGGCAACATTCACTGTGCAGAACTGGGGGGAGGTGTGGACTGGATTCTGAGGAAGCTTGATAGAGAAGGTCTGAAGTAAAATCCAAATAATGAGTTTATTAATTTTGAAACATTCTCTTGAGTTATGTAATATTTAACAGCTTGGCAAAGATCCCGGAGAATGTTATGAATTCATTCTTAGAATGGTCTCTGGGAACATGAAAAAAGGCATGGTCCTCTGTATACAAAGTTGAAATGACCGAATTTCCATGATATAAGATGACTGAAAGGAATACAAAGCTTAAAAATGTGAAGATGCTGTAATCAATATATGTTGTTTGGCTAGAAGGCCTATGAGTTGATTGTTTTTTAGACTTAGAGGATTTATCTTTTATCACATGCATAACAATGTTTTCACTAGAGGCGTGACTGGATCACTCAGAATGTTAGTGTATGTTTTTCCCTGCAAGCCAAAGCTGATAGTAGTATAGTCCATTCCAGAACTTGACCCCTGATGACATTGTTTATGGTAGAACCCCAAAACTATAGAATCCAGGTAGCAATGCTTAAAGGTCCTGAATCAGGGTGATGACTAGCAAGACTGGAGGGTCAATCAAAGGGGAATAAGCCACAGAAAAATGGAAATGGTTAATACAACACAGCATTCCCAGAGACAAAACAGCTAAGTAGATGTCTAGGATAGCATTCAGTTTGCATGTGTCTAAACTAGTATTTCAAAAGGGGTGACTGATATACCAAAAATGGTTACCAGTATAAAATACCATGACTCCAGATCATAAATGCATATTACTAAATTTGAAAAGACAGTCTGAAAAGGCTACATACTGTCTAATTGCAAGTATTTAACATTCTAGGAGAGAAAACTATTAGGACAGTAAAAAGGTAAGTGTTTGGCAGGGATTAGGGAAAGGCAGAATTAATAGGCAGAACACAAGAGCAGCAAAGTTACAGTATTCTGTATGATACTATGATTAATGGAAGATACACACTGTGTTTGTCAAAACCCATACTGTGTACAGGAGCAGGAGTAAACTGTAGTGCACACTGTAGATTTTAGGTGACAATGATTTGTCAACTTGTTCATTGATTGTAACAAGTTTTCCATTTTGTGGTGTGATGTTGATAATGAGGAAGACTGCCTGTGTGGATGAAAATTGTACTTTCTACCCAATTTTCCTGAACTGCTCTAAAAATGTCGTTTATGTACTTTTTTGAATTCATGATCTCTTGGCTATTTTCTGGGTCTGAAACTGACTGAAGAAGTGGGACAGTTCCAAAGAGAAAGAGCTGTAGGTTTTTCCCACATTAGTGACTCTTAGTCGTTCTCCAAAGGGTCTGCTCATTATTTATTGGAATAATGTCATACAGGGAAAAGTGAAAGAGGAGATTTTAGGCACTTGGAGCTTTTTTGGACACAGAATGTCAGGTGATACTGATATTCAAAGATTCAAAACCTTACCATGGTTCTTGGTTAACTGGTGACAAATGGTAACCAGAACATGCAAGAAGTTCACTGAGCCCTACATTCACCTGATAGTCACTTTTCTGGTTCCATAATAAATGAGTTTAGTATTTTGGGCATTTTATGTAACTTCCACATTGAGTCCTCATCATGTGCATAAAATCTGTCACAGGAAGGAAAACCAAGTAGAAAGCTTTAAGTTCTACCTTGTCACTGTAGCCAAAGTAATAAAGTATAAAATAATAACATCTCAGAGAAAGAAAGTGGTGATGGTTCATGAATTCACTTATTAGTGGTTTAAAAGATGCAGAAATAATAATTCATTTAATTGGTCAGTCTGGTACCTGCAAAGGCCATTGGCCCTAAGCTCGTAACTGTAGACTACTGAAAATTCATTTAAGACTTCTATTATAGAGACAGTGCAGATTTCTTATCTTTGGGTAGGTTAATAGGCTTTGGATGAATTGTCATTGTTTTGCAAAATGTGTCCTATATTCTGTATTATAAAAAAGAATTAGATATCATTTACCTTCAGGTGAAGAATTAGATATCATTTACCTATGGTTTTGTTCTAGGATTTAGGTTAACTGTTCTAGCTTTTATTGTAGAACAGTACAAAGAACTCTGGACCATCTGAGCAACTGAAGAATATCCCAGCGATTTCTTACATTGATGGTATTACATCAATTATGCCAGAACATGGGGTGGTAAGCATGTTTGAAGTCTTGTTAAGAGATACTCCAGAGGGAAGAGGATGAAGTAGTTCAAAAGGAAAGATTTGTGAGTTGTGATATACAAAGTTTTCAGTGTCCAGAAATCATGAGCATGCTAGTTCATTAACTCCAAAATAAAATGCAGATTAGTGCCTTAAAATATCTTACCCCCCAAAAGAATTACATTGGTTTTAGGGGCAGCAGATTCTACATTTGCAGATTTTGTTTGAGTCCAATTTGAGATTTTGTTTGAGTAGGAAAGTCTGACAGGAACCCACATAGGAAAAGGCTCTTCAGCTCAACCAGGTTGTGGTGCAAGAAGCCTGCCTGTTTGCTCATGCAGTCTGCAACACACACACACACACACACACACACACACACACACACACACACACACACACACCACTGGCAGTGATCAGTAGTAGGCAGATTATGCCTAGTATAGTTTCAGTCACGTCTAAACAAGAGATTCACAGCGTGAACATTTAAGGTTCTGGCCATGTCACTTGCCTTAAGATGTATTTACCTTTTGAAAAAATAGCTTATGAAGTGAAATAATTCATTCTCCTAGTAGAAATGAACTACCTGGTAATATATCTAGAACTGCCCATTATGAGTTATGTCCTGCATGTAAGTTATAAGGTCATATTGATCTGGGTATGATCCTTAACAAATGGAAGTGGTATAATGAGGGGAAAGAATAAATATGATCTGAAAAGAAAAGGAATGCAGATGTACATAGGGGATGGGGGGTTGTAGGGTGGGTAGGGATATGGGTAAAAATGAGAACTCCTGTCATATACTGGTACAAATTCCCCAAAGTTGAGTGTGACTGTGAGCTGTATATAAAATGTACCAATAAAGAATTCAATTAAAAAAATGAAATGGAAGTGGCATCTCTCTATATAAGTCTGTGTGCCAGGAAGGTAAGAGAGCACAAATGAGCTTCTTGGACATGAACAGGTGGCTGCAGTTCCCATGAGATCTACCAGTGTGACACCAGTATCCCTCTTCCAACTCAAACCTATGGCTTTATGGAGAATCTCAGGTGCTAGGTGGAGGGGAGCAAACTAAGTCTAGTTACAGATAGGCTGGCTTAGTATTTGTCTACAAGTCAAAGATAGTAGCTACACTACAGTTTCATTCAAGGGTAACCTTGAAAGACAAGGGAAATCCTTCCAATGCAGGGGTGGAGGTAGTTATCTCTTGTGCATGGAAAGTGAACCAACTGGAGGTTAAATATACACAAACTCATGGGCAGTGATGAATGGCCTGGCTCTCTGATCTGAAGCCTGGATGGAGAAAGAATGAAAAACTGGTGACAAGAAAGTAGGGCAGAGGCATGTGAATAGACACATGGGAATTGGTATGATTTTGAATGTCTTCATATTAATGCCCATCAGGTGGCATATACCATGGAAATGATGCCAAACAACCCACCTAGATGACACCAGCTGGCATACAATAGGCATGTAATTGTTGGCAGCAATGATGAAAGGTTTGTATGACTGAACAGCCTGAAATCCCACATACCATGGCTTTTCTAGCCGTGGTCACTGTTGGGGCTTCCAGTATGTCTGGAATGGAGACCAGTGTTAAAATTACACCATGGCTCCCGAAGACCAGCAAGCCTTAGGTGGCAGGCTGTCTGCATTGTGATTATTTTGTTATGGGTTAGTTCTTTGTTCTTACATGTGTTATAAGGATGGATATGCATTATGACTATAGCCTTGCTTTTTCTACACAGTTTGCCTTAAGTAGATTATCCTAGAGTTTATAGGGCATTTGATTCACTCATAATGGAATTAGGTGTAACTGTGTCAGAGAAAGGCACCCACTCATAACAAAGAAGATTCATGAGTGGACCCAGACCTTGGTATCTACTATCCTCACTAACATTGGTCCACTCAGAAACTGATCACTGGATAGAACATTGAACTCTAAGACCCAGTTCTCTACACAGATGGGGTACTAGCCTCTGAAATGCAGTGTATGTGTCAAATCAGTGACTTTTATGATGCTCTGTCCCCAGTAGGAAGAACCAATAGAATTAGGAATGAAAGGGTGTCCCAGTCTGCAGTGGAAATGCACAGTTTTGAGGGCATATACCAGGAGTCTTTTCTAAGCCTGTCATCTGGGCATTTTGAATTATTTGTTGCTAAGGACCAGAAGACAGAAGAGGTGTCACCCTCGTGGCAGATTATTTGACTCTTCTTTAAGCAGAGATCATACCGCTATTGCACAGTTGAGGCAGAGAAGAATATACGTGGAACCCAGAGGATCTACTCGGGCCTGACTCAGTCCTTTCCTTGTTATGACTGTAAGTTGGAGCAGTGACTGTAGCTGAACAGCACGGTGACCAGTTCTCAGGCCCTTAAAGCTGAAAGTCTGGGCCCACTAACAAGTTAAAATCAGTTCCCCCAAACTTAATGAACCAATTCAAAAATGGGCATCTGAAATGAACAGATACTTTTCAGAGGAAGATGTAAAAGCAGCTAAGAAGTATATGAAGAAATGCTCAATGTCATTGGCCATTCGAGAGATGCAGATGAAAACACTTGGTGGGAGTGTAGACTAGTGCAACTGTTATGGAGATCAGTGTGGAGATTCCTCAAAAACTAGGATTAGAGGTTCCATTTGATCCTGTTATTCCCCTGCTGGGGATATACACAAAAGAATTGCAAGATTCCTATCACAGCAACATATGTGCACCCATGTTTATAGCAGCTCAGTTTGTGTAGCTAAATCTTGGAAACAACCTAAATGCCCATCAACTCTAGACTGGATAAAGAAGATGTAGGGTTTTTGGGCCGGAGGGTTAGCTCAGTGGTTCCAGCGCCTGCCTCGCAAGCTCAAGGTCCTGAGTTCAATCCCCCGTAACCACATATAATGCTGGGCGTGGAGACACGCCCACCAATAATCAACACGGCATAGCATACCACAGTGCCAGATGTGGTGGCTCACGCCTGTAATCCCAGCACTCAGGAGGCAGAGACAGGAGGATTGCTGAGTTCGCAGCGGCTTGCCTGGGCACCATAGTGAGCTCAGGACCAGCCTGAACTACAAAGCGAGACCCTGTCTCAAAAGCAAAAAAAAAAAAAAAAAAAAAAAAAGATGTAGGGTTTTAAAAAATAAAGTGGAGTATTACTCTGCCATGAAGAACGATGAGATTGAATCATTTATACTCAAATGGACTTATCTTCAGGACATACTTATAAGTGAAATAAATAGGTCACAGAAGTGTAAATAGCGTATCTTTTCTCTGGTATGAGAAACTAAAGTTGTAAATGTGTTCTAGAATGCATGACTGATATTGTGAAATATTAAATATTCAAAGGGAAATGGAGTTTAGGGGTAAAGAGGAAAGAAAAAAGTTGATGGTAAAAAAAAGGAAACAGGGCTTGCCTGGGCTACATAGTGAGCTCAGGGCCGGCCTGAACTACAAAGTGAGACCCTGTCTCAAAAAAAAAAAAAAAAAAAAAAAAAAAAAAAAAAAAAAAAAAAAAAAAAAAAAAAAAAAAAAAAAAGGAAACGGAGCTTGTATATATAGGGGTGGGGGGTGGTGGTAGGGTGGGTAGGGGAAAGGGAAAAATGAGACTTAAGTTGTGTCATATACTGGTACAAATTCTCAGTGTGGAGTGTATTTGGGATGTGTATATATAATGTACCAATAAAGTGTACCAATTTTTAAAAATGCAGATATGTAAATACTGGATCATTTCTCGAGTAGGAGAAGCTAAAGGTATAAAATGAAGTCTAGAGTATCCAATAGGTATTGTGAAACAGGAAGAAAATGCTCAAAGGGAGAGGGGAAAGGGAGGAAGGGAAAGCAAAGAAGGGAAAGAAAAAAATTGATGGTAATAACAAAAAAACAGAAACAAAGCTTATGTATATAGGAGGTGAAGGCTTCAAAAATGAGAATCAAGATTTATTATGTACAGGTACAACTTCTCAATATTGAATGTGATCATAATGTATCCTGAAAGTGTACCAATAAAAGGAATCAAAGCTTATGTATATATGATTGGCAGGGGAAAAAAAAGGACATTTAAGTTGTGTCATGTACTGGTACAAATTCTCAATGTGGAGTGTGATCATGATGTATATATAGAATGTACCACTAAAGTCAATTAAACATAAAATGCAACAAGTCATTAATGGGGAAAAATTTTAAAGTAAAAAGGTTCTACATAAAGCCACCCCCAAAAAATGCATATTGAAGGAAGGATATAGTTTCTGTTGTGACTCCAAAATCCAGTTAGGCTTAACACATGTGGTTTATTTCACTAACATCTCTCTCCTAAGTTTCTTTTCTGAAAAAGAAGCATCCCAGATTTCTGGAGGAGCTGGTATCGCTCAATCTAAGCATTAAGAATTGGACTGTGGTAGGCTCAGAGATGTGTCACACAGCCTCTCCTTCCAAGAAGGACTTGTTGTCCTGCCAAAGATAATTATCATCAGGTCCAGGCTGTAGCTCAAGTGGTACTGCACTGTGCCTACCTTGAAACTCAAGGGCCTGAGTTTAATCCCTAGTACAGTTCAGTTCCTTTGGAATCTGCTCAGTCCTACACACTCACTTGACCTGTGATCACATCCTTGTTGGAATGTCTGTGTCTGGTGACTGAGAGAAGGGTGTGTGTGTGTGCGCCAACCATTTTGGCCTGATGTATGGCCAAAATGGACTCTCTTCATGGGCAATGGTTGCATTACAGCACCTTGAAAAATTGGCAGTTTGTATCAGGCTTGCGTCTCCCCCTGCTTCATTGTTTTTTTTTTTTTTTTTTTTTTTTTTTTTTTTTTTTTTTTTTTAAACAGGTTCTTACTTTGAGGTTTAGGCTGGCCCTGAGCTCATTATGTAGCCCAGGCAAACCTTGAACTCAGCAATCTTCCTGCCTCTGCTTCCCAAGTGCTGGGAATACAGGCGTGAGCCACCATGCCCAGCAGTGTGGTATGTGGTACTGGCTGCTGGTGGGGTGAGTCATCACATCTGGTATTATATGTGGTTACTGGGATCGAACCAGGGACCTTGCGCTTGCTAGGCTGGCGCAAGAACCACTGAGCTAAATCTCTGGCCCTGATCTTTTTTTAAAACTTTTAAAATTCTTTACATTTTAGGTATACATTATGATCACGTTCATCATTGGGAATTTGTACCTGTACATGATATATCTTGGTTCTTATTTTTTCATACTGCCCTACTCTTCCTTCTCCCTTTCCACTCTTTCCTATTTACCAAAGCTTTGTTTCTGTGTTTTCTTCTTTCCTCACTTTTTCTTTCCCTTCTAACCTTTCCCCAACCCCCCACTCAATCTTATTTCTTCTTTTTTTCTCTTCATCAGTGTTGATTATAAATGAATATCTTATTTTCCACATGTCATCTCTGGATCTGGTTCCAGATTACAAAATCCACAACTGGCCCATAGGTATCTATAAAGCAAATTAGGAATAGGTGAAAAAGAACACGGTGTTAATATAAATGGAAGAATAAAACTGTCTGGTTGAAGCCAACATGTGTGTATGTCTCTCTTGAGTCCTCTGCACTGTTTGTAATAAGCTCTGTGTTTTCAGGAAGCCCAGTGAAGAAAAAACAAGCCAGATAACCAGTGGAAACCACGTGACCAGGTGCAGGCCAACAGTTCTTCATCCTGGGAACAGCAAAAAGCATTTGTGAGAAAGGACACTGTGTAATGAAATAAACAACCTGAGCAGTTAACATTGTGCTGCATGGTTAAATAGGTAGCTCATTGCTCTTTGTTATATTTATTTCAAATGGGATTATAATCCCTTACATTATTTTAAGCAGGTTCATTGCTTGTTGCTCATACTCCATAGGCTCTAGATGGGTGGATATTAGTCATTGGAATAGTTACCAAAGTGTAATTAGTTAAAATGGTTTTATTGATGATGGTACAAACATGCAGGGCGATGATGACTAAGGTTGTCTCCTATGTGTTATTATTTACTACATCCTTCTATGTACCTCCTTCTTATGTTTTTACTTGACCTAAGACATTTCTCCTAGTGACTCCTTTTTCCTGAAAAAGTGATCATAGCTTGGGCAAAGAAGGACATTGGCAACGAGAAGAGAGAAGAAAGAAGTATAAGCAGTAAGTGGTACATTGAAGAACCTCGAAACTCCTCGAAATAAAATATTCTTAAATAACTGGGCTGAAGTTATGAGACTTTTTTTTATTCTGAGCCTTTGATTTTTCTAGAATATGGGGCAGGTATGTTGTTGGTTTCCTTGCAAAAGAACGATCTTGTCTCATTGGACTAATTTTGGGAATAAATCATTCCTTTAAAACAAAACTGAGCTATTTTGTATCAACTAACAATTTTTAAAAAATGGAGTTGTGTTTGGATTTTGTTCGGTTAAGATACATAAATAATTAACTTGATAGATTTCTTATGGTACCAGCTGGAATGCTAATTAAAAGTTTATATATCTAAAAACATTATATTAGAACACAACACTTAGAGAAATTATAAAGGATAAAAGAAATTTTTTGTTCCTTGGAGTTTCTAAACTGCATTCCTTAGATATGGGCCATTATTTTTCTGTTTTAAAATTCAATTTTTTAGGAGTAATGTTTGCCGTAGATGATTAATACCTTCCATGGGGTGTTGGTACATAAACACATCACATCTTGATCCTTTTTTAAATTCCCCTCCTCATCCCTTCTCTCTTTTAAAATTCAATATTATTTAATTTTTACAAATAAAGTGTAAGTTTTAAAATTTATTTCTTTTAATTTTAGTTTCATTCTTTTTGGGTGCTTCTTGTTTATGTAGGACTAATTCCATTCTTTAATCTTTCTGCTTTCATCCTTATATTGTTGATTCCCTCAAATATTTCCATCCAAAACGCACACAGTAAAAATTTATTGACTCAAATTATTTCCAGGAGGGGTGATTTGAACAAATAAGATGATTTTCAGTCTATAAGAATTTGACTACTTGAGTATATTAAAAAGTCACATGATAGGGCCGGAGATTTAGCTCAGTGGTTCCGGCGCCTGCCTCACAAGCGCAAGGTCCTGAGTTCGATCCCGGTAACCACATAGAATGCTGGGCGTGGTGACTCACGCCCACCAGCCATCAATACCACATACCACAGTGCCGGGCGTGTGTGGGCGTGGTGGCTCACGCCTGTGATCCCAGCACTCGGGAGGCAGAGACAGGAGGATTGCTGAGTTCATGGCTTGCCTGGGCTACATAGTGAGTTGAGGGCCAGCCTGAATTACAAAGCGAGACCCTGTCTCAAAAAAAAAAAAAGTCACATGATATCTTCCGGAAATTTGATTTAATGGAAAGATAATACTCCTTACAAGTGTTTTTGTTTTGTTTTCTATGTTACTGCTGCCCTTTGCCCCCAAAGAAAGCAGCTCTTCTGGTGCTCTATCTCTATTCTCTTTTGCAGTGCACTAACCTCTGTAGAATGCATTTTCCTAGCAGTTGGTTTCTGTTAGGGTTTCAACCTATTGTGTGCCTTAAAATGACCATCTGTTGAAGGGCTGGTCCTCAGAGCACGGGTGCTCAGAGGTGGGGTTTTAGGGAAGTGATTGGATCATGAAGACCCTGCTCTCATGGATCAGTGGGTTAGTCCTTTGATGGATCCATGATTGAATGAACTACTTGGAGATGGCGGAGACTCCTGGAGGGGGAGACCACTTGGAGAAAGTAGGTCACTCGGAATGTGCCCTTGAGTTGCAGATCTTATTCCCAGCCCCTTTCTCGCCATCAGACTCTTGGCTGGCAGGATGTGAGCCGCTTTCCTCCACCTCCTGCTCCTCACTATGATGTTCTGCCTCACTGCAGGCCCCGAAGCAACTGATCGTTTTGAAACGTGGACTAACCAGTTTCTACCTGAGTTTGGCCATAGAAGAATGGACGGAAGAACAGTGGCCAGGACAAAAGGAAGCATTTCTGTCCTCCCTCCATAGGGAGCCAGTGGCTGCAGCTCCTTTGTGGTTTTATTTTATTTTTTGCTTTTTGGAGACAGGGTCTTGCTTTGTAGTTCAGGCTGGCCCTGAGCTCACTATGGTGCCCAGGCAAGCCGCCGCGAACTCAGCAATCCTCCTGTCTCTGCCTCCCGAGTGCTGGGATGACAGGCGTGAGCCACCATGCCCAGCATTATATGTGGTAACCGGGGATCGAACTCAGGTCCTTACGCTTGCGAGGCAGGTGCCGGAACCACTGAGCTAACCCTCCGGCCCTCCTTTGTGGTTTTGCACCCCTTAGGCATGCCACAGTTGTAGCATTTGCATTTCCCTCTACATCCTGGATGCTAGGAACATTTTTTTTTGCCTCCCCTTGATACCGTAGCCTCTAAATATTGGTGGGTTCATTTCTTTGCCAGTCTTTGAGCTATTTCACTGCCTCTTGTTTGGGTTCTTAGCATATCCGTTACTCGTGTCACTAACTTCATTCCCCAAATTTCCTGCTTTGGGAAATATGGACATTTTTTAAAATTAAATGTTGTGTAGAGAGCTGTTGTTTATTTTTTCATATGTTGGATAACCATCAGGAAAAACTCCACTTGGACGGGGATGTAAGAGTAAAAATAATTTACATAAATAAGAGAAAAAAAATGAGTAATGGCTCCTGACTTAGGTATGGGGAAACTTTCAAACTGTAATTCAAAAATCTGGAAACAACAGTACAATTGATAATATCAATTACATAAAAATTAATGAAAAATATTATGTGGTAGAGCACCACATGCAAAGTCAAATGACAAGGCACAACCCAGGAGATTTATCTCAGGGCAAAGAACTAATTTTCTCTAGCAAGTAATTAAGGAAAAAACTGAAACAATGATGTAAAATGGAGAGGAAAAGCCAAATAATTCAGAAACATACGTTAAAAGGCCCTTAAACACAGGTGAAAACATTGAACTTTAATCATAATGCAGTATAAGTTAGAATGCTATGGAGAGACCATTTGTCATCTACCAGATTGGCCAGATAGTCTCAGATCTAGATAATACACCCTTAAGGCTCTGGAAATTCAGATTAATATAATTCTGGTAGGAATCAAAAGTGAGAGCATCTCTCTGAAGGGAATTTGATGATATTTAATAAAACTACACCTTTGGACCAGAAAATACACTTCTAAAAATTTCCCTCAGTGACATCCCTTCATAAGTATGAAGTAGCTTATCTGCAAGGTTACTGATTAAGAAAAAATTTGTAGTGTTAAAATGTTGTAATCAATCTAAGTGATCACTCAAGGGAGAATGGTTGAATTAAATATAGTATTCCACACAATGGTGTGCAACACAACCGAAGACGAAAAATAAGGGATGTTCTCCATGAATCTAAGATAAATTGTTTAATGAAATAAATCAAATCTCAGTAGAATGTGTACAGTAGGCTACCCATCATGTAAGAAAGCAGAGGAAATTGCCTGTTTTTACAAAATGAAACAGGAAGTACAACCAGAAATTAATGAAAACACTAACTTAAAGGATGTATAAGGTTTGTGTAAAGGGTGAAGGGACCTATGTGAGATTTATAGTAGTAGTCTGTCTTTATATAGTTTTAATTTTGAGGCTTGCAAAAGTTAATAAGATGCAAAGAAGGGCCCCAAATTTGAATAAAAAAAGACAAAAGCATTGCAAGGGCAGATCAATTTAAAAACAGTCACAGAGAAAAGAAGGAAGTTTTGAATACAAGGCTTCATCTGTATGTCCTAAACAGATTATATCATAAAGTGAGGAAAAATGCAGAGCTGTAGTGCAGGTGACGAGGGGGGCACTTGCCTAACCTGGGATTCCCAGGGCCCTAGCTCCTCCTCTGCAGGGTTGAGAAATTGTGGTTGTTGTTGTGGTGGTGGGGACAGGGGCGGAGCTGCCATCTACTTAGCAGATTTGTTCTTGGTAGCAGTATTGAAATAATTCTAAAATTACTTTATGTGTTTAGGATAAAAAAAATGTATAAATGAGTATCCTGATTTTTTTTTTTTTGAGACAGGGTCTCGCTTTGTAGTTTAGGCTGGCCCTGAGCTCACTATGTAGCCCAGGCAAGCCTCGAACTCAGCAATCCTCCTGTCTCTGCCTCCCCAGTGCTGGGATTACAGGTGGGGGCCACTATACCCAGCATTGTGGTATGTGGTACTGATTGGTGGTGGGCATGAGTCACCACACCCCTTATTGTTGTATGTGCTTACTGGGATCAAACCAGGGACCTTGCAGTTGCAAGGCAGGCAGCGGAACCACTGAGCTAAATCTGTGGCCCTTATCCTGATATTTTTGAGAAACCAGGATTCTTATTTTCGCAGGTGAGGACAAGCTACATAGGTTTGCATTTCAGCCAGAAGCATCAATATGCAAGACCATATATAGAAAGATGGATGAATCAGTGGCACAGACACATATACACACTTCCTTGCTCTGTCTGCTGAAGGGACCTGTAAGCCGTGTCCCTTCAATAGCAGCAAGCACAGCTGACACCTAAATCTGGATTTTTAAATATCAGTCACCACTGAAGAGCTCCAGAGAAATGGCTGTTGCCAGATCTAGAGAGGGAATTTGCAAGGTGAGCCTGAAAAATCTGGTGTCCAAAAGCAAGTAAGTGCACAAAGACTAATGGGTTCATTAAAAAGAAAAATACAAAAGCTGGCTTGGGACAAGTTACACATCCAGAAGAATAATGATAATTGATTATAACACATTGAGTAAAAAATAAATTGATGGGTTCATAATGAGGAGAGGAGAGGAGAGGAAAGGCTGGAAGCAGGAAAGCAGAGGGGGGCAGAGAGGTTCTTTTTTTAAAAAAATCTTAGCTAATAGATGGAGATGGAATAATACAATCAGAAAATTAGCATTTCAACCCTATTGCAATGATTCAAAGAGGGTTATCAATAAAAGCATCCACTATTAGGTGAAATTTAATTGGGAGAATAGGATATTTATGTGATCTCCAAATATACTTTCTAAATATTCCCACAGAAAGTATTTGGGGTAATGATAAATGCCCTTTTATAGTGCACATTTCAATGTACCACAGTTAAATCAAGCAATCAAACCTGGCATCTCCAAGAGTGAGAACCTAACTGTGTAACTCCCAAAGTAATGCAGTAAGAAGTCAAAGCATCCTACAGGCAGCGTATTTGCTAGAAATAATTCTTCTAAATCTTGCACTGCATTGTGTTTCAGAGAAATTTTTCTAAGTGGTCAAATTTATGTTATGTTCTTTATAATATTCTTTCATCATTCTTTAAAATGAGTAGACTTCAGTGGTGTACTCCTTTTATGAGTACTGGTAATTGTGTCATCTTTATTTCTTCTCAGTCAGGATCAGTGCATATTTATTGATTTATTACTTTTTTCAAGGAGCTTTTTTGACTATTGATTTTATTCCTTGTTTGCTTTCAATCAAAAGGTAAAATGTCCTTTTATAATGGATAACTCTGATTTCCACATCTTAACCGAGTTCTACCCACACCAATTTGTACTCATATTATTTCCTGCTTTCTGTTTACTTTGGGTTTAATTTGTATGTAGTTGAGAACATGGATTTGAGGCTTTTCTGGTTTTGTGCCTAAGTTGATTAATTTATAAATTTTCCATTAAGGAAGGCACATCTGCACACCACACCTTTTTAGATTGTTGTTTTCAGTATCATTCAGCTTATTTTTATTATTTCTTCTTGGCCTTATGGGTTATTTAAATATGGAACTTAATTTCTAAGTATTTGAGGATTTTCTAGATAGCTTATTGCTGTGAATTTCTAATTCATGCTAACATGGTGAAAGGACAGTCTCTAACATTTCAGTCCTTTGACTTTTTTTTTTTTTGAGACAGGGTCTCGCTTTGGCCCTGAGCTCACTATGTAGCCCAGGCAAACCTCGAACTCAGCCATCCTCCTGCCTCTGCCTCCCGAGTGCTGGGATTACAGGCGTGAGCCACCACGCCTGGCACTGTGGTACATGGTATTGATTGCCAGTGGGCGTGAGTCTCCACACCCAGCATTGTATGTGGTTACTGGGGATTGAACTCAAGACCTTGCGCTTGCAAGGCAGGCGCCGGAAACACTGAGCTAACCCTTCGGCCCCCTTTGACATTTTTGATGCTTTGATTCATGGAACCATAAATGTCTACCTTGGTTGAGTGTTCCATGTGCACTTGAAAAAAATGTGTATTCTGAAGTTGTTGGGAAACCTGAATCTAATAGTAAGGAAAGCAACAGGTGATGTTAGAATCTTGTTTATTCTACACAAAACTATCTGGAGTCTTCACAAAAGTCCATATTCTTTTTTAAAAAAACTTACTGCACAAAATCATGCATACTTGTTTAGAGTCAAAGGAACAAAACAGGCAGAACCATCAAGAGAAGCATACACATGATGAATGAATTTGGGATCAGAAATTTAAAAAAGAAACATTTTGGTAACAGTTGAAAAATCTGAATTTAGAGTGCATAACTTTGGTATCATCAGACCTTTTTTGGTGTAATACATTTAAGTGTAAATTATGTAAATATGCAAAATATGTAAATAATGCATTTAAATTATAATGGGGAATGCTCTTATTCTATGGATATTCATGATGAATTATTAAAGGTGAAGTATTTATGCATGATGCTTGCAAATTGCTTTCAAACGGGAGTGGGTAAAGTGCAAACAGTTGGCAGACATAGGTAAAAGCAATATAGTTCTTTGTCCTGTCATTCTTTAATTTACTTTAGGTTTGAAAATAACAAGAAAAAATACTCTATGTAAATAATAAGAATAAATTGTTTATTTCTAGTTAGATTTTACTTATATAAGTTTCAGACACATTCACTTAATTTTCAACACAATTGGTAGTATCATTACTGTCCCCATTTTGCCAGGCAACAAATAAATACAAAAATAAATAATGTCTTGAAGTCCTATGAATAGTACAAAGTAGATAGGGGCTCAGATGTGGGTCTGATTAACTCAAAAGCTTATGCTTTTCTAAACTTATGTGGTCTTTAAATTTGGCTTTTTAACTGTTGAATTACTCATTTTTCTGATTGATGTTATTTTTCCCTTTTGCAAATACATTCCTCATAAGTGGAGCAGTGTTAAATGTCTGCCCATTCTGTACTGGGCTTCTGATTATCAAAGCAAAGATTGTACTGGAGGAAGTTTAGATAAGGAATATTTTATTCGAGGTTGTTGCAATAGAGGAGAAAAGTCAGAACCCAGTCTAACCCATGTTCTTCTGAAACAGGGTTGGGAGACTGCTAAGAGCTGGGATAGAAGGGACTATAGGTCACCTGTGTTGCTCATTCCCCTTAACCAAAGGAAATGTAAATTTCACGTGTCTTCTTGACAATAAACAATTTCACAGCTTTGAGCAAGGTGTTCTTGTCTTCCAGTGAAAGCTGAGAGATGAGCATAGTATATTCCTTGATACTTACATTTTAAAGGGTTGGCTTCCAGGTCCTCAGCAAAGATATTGTATGGTTATAACACTAGTAGAGAAGCTTTTAAAAACATTTTTTTCCCCCTCAAAGGATCAGAAAAAGGATGAACAGAAGTTTTCTGAAGTAAATGTTTTAAGAAAAGGGAAGGGGGTAGGAAATAGAATCAAGAAAAAACTTAAAAGTCTGGCCGAGCTGGGGGGATATTAAGGTCCCTTGTTCACATCAGGAGAGGTTCCCAGAGATCTAAGTGATACTCTTTCATCTTGCTTTAGTTCTGCAGAACATTTTCCTTACAAACCTGTGGTTCACCTCTCTTAATTTCTTCTTGGAATTCTCATCCATGTTTTTCTTTTCTGTTGTTTTCTCATTGTGTGACTAGATCCTCTCTTGGCTTCCTTCCAGGTCTCATTCCCCAGGGCCCTGTCGTTCTCTCATTGTCCACCCAGGAGGAGGTAGGGCTGCGTCAGTGTGATGAGTCTGGCTCTTCTCACATTTCCACAGATGACAATGATGGAGAAGATCCCGTGTACCTGAGGCTGCAGGAGCAATCAGGCTTCATGCTCAGAACAACGATCCCATCCCACTGCACACATCATTATTTTTTAAAATTTGTCATTTTATTCAGCAGTTAAGAGAACTGGTGACAGGTGAAAGTCACAACATCAGGGAGACCTGGGTCCAGATTTGCAGACTGTTGTGTGGCTTGAGCAAGCCAGTAACTTCTCTAAGCAGCATCCTTCTTTCAACTTCCCTACTGGTAATACCCAAGTTTTAAACTGTAGTACTGGCCTTACAAGAAAACTAAGGTAAGGGAGTTAATAGTGTCAGATGTTTAGCAATTACAGTTTCTTTGAAAAAAATGCAAATTCTTTGTCTAATGTCACTGGCTGCTTTAAGTAGATCTAAGGTGATGTTTTTATTGGCAGAATGTCTGATAAGCTTCCTCTTGGGCTAGACCTGCCCTCAAGAATAGGTGAGGTGGCTGTGTGTTGTGTAAACCTCGCTAAAATAGTACTTATCAGAGTTCTTTCCTTGAATGATGGTAAGTCAGTTGGGCCCAAGAGATATTGCTCAGGAGATACGCAGGTAGAAGTGAAGTCGTTCTATTTTCCTGATGCACAGAAAAGCAGCATAAGGCGTGAGGAGCTCCAGGAGCCCATGCAAATTGCACAGCATTGTAACTGATCTGCTGGCTCATTTCCAGCTCTTGTTGTCTTTCTACCTTCAAATTCTCTGAGTCTTGGCCCAGCACTGTGCTTAGCACCCTGATAAAGGATACTGCTTCTCCCTGACGCGGCTTCCCTCATCAGGAGGCCTAGGGGCAGTGGGTAGCAGTGTCTTTTTCCTCATCCTCAGAAGTTCTAGTGTTCCCTTGCTTCCCATGTTTCACATCCATTTTCTTTCCATCCTGCGGCCCCCACCTGCAGATTTCAGGCTCTAGTACCAGAAAAGAAATAGCATAACGGCACATCTCCACCAGTCTTGTAAAATCAAACCCCTGTATTGTGCCACTTAGTGGGTTTTCTTCTGTGATTGAGTCTTGTCAGACACAATAAGCAACAAATTTGATTGGAAAGTCCGTATGGCTTAAACTTGACATCTTTTACTGGGATAACTCAATAAAAGACCGTTTTCTGGGGAAGAGGAAATGAAGCTTTGTGCTTGGTCCTTCAAGTTCTCCTTCTTGTGAAAAAATATATATTCTGATTTCTTTAAGTCAGACTAATTGTAGGATGGTGTTATTGCCCTGCCAACATTACGAGCTGTAATGATAGCCTTTCCTAATGTGGTGACACAATATCACGTAACTTTGCAAATTTTACTCTGGTAATTGCTACTACAAGTATTGAATGGTTTAAGCTACATTGCCAATTGTCATACTTGGAACATCCAACCTTTTAAAAGATGACATATGCCATATACAGTAAAAATATCAGTGGAAATACAAGCTCCAAGGGATAGCAGCTTCTAGTATAGTAACTGCTAATGTAGGATAGGACCAGGCTGCCCTGAGTGTGGGTCAGTGGCTCTGAGCTTGCTAATGATGTGACCTGGGGTGGTCACATGGCCTCTCTGCATCTCACGTGGCCCCTCTGCTGCACTGGAGCATAATTGGGTGTCATAGTAAAGTGACAGTAAATGTCAACGTAGTGCATGGCATGACACAGGCAGAAACTGTTTTGGTTGGAGTGGGTTTTCACTTATAAAGAGAAGTTGTTCATTTTCCTACTGCATGAAGACAGGGACCAGATCTACCTGCCAGTTGGTCTCCTTATATGGCCATTGGAAGTGGATGTTATGGCGTCTCACTAAATCTCTCTTCAGGGTACAAGGAACTTATTCCACAGCTTCTGCTGGCACTGCTTAGTGAGGTGCATAGCTGAGTCCCTCTCTGGAAATTGCCATGAGTCCAAGGGGATGTACCAAGTTTGATTTTATTTTGAGAAATATCCTTAGCAAGTGACACCACTATACGAAAACTGGGTACCCTTGCTTCAGTGTTAGGCAGTTCTGAAGGGCAGTGCCAGCTCTAGCCTCTTTCTGGGGACTCAGACACAGGTCCATCTCAAAGGGGCACGAGGAAGAGGATCTGGGGGATGGTGGCATATTGACTGTATTGGTCATGGTGATATTGTTCATGGGCACTTAGGTTTATAAACTCAGGTTCCAAGTCAAACAAGACTATATATTTGGGTTAAAAAAGAAAATGGATTTATTTAAAGTTAGCTTTAAATCAATGGCTATCTCCCCCTGTACATGCAGGAAGGATCTTTTATGGTAACTCTGGAATAGTGGGCACAGATAGACACAGCATATGTTCACATTTCTTTTACTGCTTCCAGCCATCTTCAGCTCCTCGTCTGCTTTCCTGAGGAAAGGAACTGGGCTGCCGACCTTCTGGGGTCCAGCTCTGAATATCCTGTCTTTCCTTTTGGCCGAGCAAGGAAAGGCCTCTTTGTTATATGCTCAGCAGGAGGCAGGTGGAGAAGCTACTTATCTCTAAAAGAAATATATAACTTTTCAAGTTCTGTTATGCATATATCAAAACTCAACCCATTGTCGAGTTTCTTGTCAGTTTACTTCCAGTCAGTTGTACTTCAGTAAGGTATAGCAAGGAGAAAACTCAGATAATGGAAGTAAAAGTATGTTTTTGTCATGTCCCACTCTTACCGTTTGCCTGATGTACTACTTTCCTTTTCATTCTGTGCTTATGAACTTACTTCCCACCCAAAGCAAATTCTTTACTCCTTCTTTCACACATATGTCCATATCTTTTCCTTGCTTGTTTGTTTGTTTTGAGACAGGGTCTTGCTTTGTAGTTCAGGCTGTCCCTCAACTCACTGTGTAGCCCAGGCAAGTCTTGAACTCAGTAATCCTCCTGTTTCTGGCTCCCAAGTGCTGGGATTACAGGTGTGAGCCACCATGCTTGGCATTGTGATATGTACTAGCAGGGTTCAAACTCACAATCTTACACTTGTCAGGTAGGTGCTGGAACCACTGAGTTAAATCCCTGGTCCCATGTTGTGATTCATCCTCTTGGGCAGACATTCTCTGAGTGTTCCCCAAGGACAAATGCTGTTATAGGTTCCTGAGATAAAAAGAAAATTCAGAGTCAGTGTCTTGTGCCAGTGAGTTCATGGCTTTATGGAGGGTACTGCATGACAGCCAATTCCAGTGTTTAAACTCTTGGCATTGATGACCCTCGTAATCTGGCTGCAGCCTGTGCCAAAAGAAAGAGGATATTCTTCTGCTATAAAAGGACACAAATACAGAACCAAGTCAGTTAAAAACAATCCACCCCAATGGGCATTTATCTCTATTTCCATTGATCATTTTATGGTGAATCTTCCTCATATCACCAACTCTTTGAATGTGTGATTTTTGTTACTAAAACTGTGTTTATCAAATGAATATGTGCATCATGTTCTAACAGTTCTCCTGTGTGGTGTTTCATCCTTGTCTCTGGCATTACACCAGCAGTGCAGAAGTTCCTGAATAAATTCATTGATCTGTGCCCAATTTTCAAGTTTCCCAAACTCTCTGTTCTTCACAATGGATTTTATGTGATACTTTCACATTTTTATGAACTTTGCTCCATGCGGTTTCTATTTTCTCTCTCCTTTTCCATTTATTTAAATATTTATGTATTTATCTTGGTACTTATGATTGACATCCCCAGCTCTTTTTAATATTTTTTTATTTAGAGACAAGGTCTTGCCAAATCTCTAGGTCACCTAGGCTGGGCTTGAACTTGCCATCTGATCTTCCTGCCTTGTGTCCCAGAGTGCTGGGGTAAAAGATGTGCACTACTATGCCTGGCTTTTCTTTCCATTTTTATGTGACAGTGTGAAGGGAACATGGGGGTGTCATGAGGTCTTTGGAAGGGAGGTGCTGGAGATCCCCACCAGTGATAGAAATGTTACTTCATTGAACCTTTGCCTTCCATTTGCCTGACATTTCCCTGGCGGAAAGAAGTTGGCCCTACTAGATGTAGTGCCCCTCACAAACTGACTACATGAAGTATATCTGGATTTCTAATCCAAGCCACTTAATTAGTAGTTACTTCCACTCCATTGGAAATCCTAAAGACTTCCAAGTATCTTTAATTCTACACCTATCTGTGAAAGACTTCAAAGGTTCCCAAGAAGGCATTGAAGGTAAAGCCAGCAATCTGCTTGAGAAGACATAGTCAAGTATTTAACAATGGCTGTGGATTTACTAGATAAGGAAATTAGAAGGGGTGTCTCTTTAGGGATTATGAAAACCCAGAGAATTTCAAGTATGAGAAGCTAAAATGAAATTGTTTTGGCTCTCCCATTTTTTTTTACAAAGTTGTTACCGGCTTCTGGGGACCTGGAGAAATTTCTTCCAGGTTCTTGGTTTCCTGAACAAAGAATTGAACAAGGCACATAAGCAGAGAGGAATATATTAGTGAGTATGAATAAGAAATATGCTCTGTAGAGTGAGAGTTGGACACTGGGAGAGTTTGCAGTGGCCATGAAATTAGTGGTCACATTCTTTTGGAAGGCAGCTATGCTCACCACTATACCACCAACGCAGGCGGTCACATTCTTTTGTATCTCCTATTTCTTTACCCGATATTAGGTCTAAGCCATCCTATCAAAAGCCTGCTTGGCTTTACCCCAGATATAAATGAAGAATTGAAGATAGGACTTTTTGATTGGTTCTGGGTGTGGGGTCTCAAAGCAGTGTTCTGTGCATATGTGTCTCTGTGACTGACAGGTCACACCCACTTGCTCAGCTAGTTGGCCCACCCTAATTTCCTACCTCAGTGCTTTCTTTGAACCTGAACCTTTGAATCTGAATCTTTGAACCTGAATCACCCAGCATTGAAAAAGAGTGCCTTGTGCCAGGATAGTAAACCCAAGAGAAATTCACTTTGTAATGTCATGAAACAAATGTAATATAATAACAATTAGATAAAACTATATTTGAAAACTAAGTAAAACCTAAGAAATCAATCGTGATATTTCCATGTGGCTTTGCTTGATGCCATGTATTGTATGTTATCTTATGTAATGCTTTTAAATACACAACTGTGAGAGAGACTTCCTACCTCAATGTGACCAAAAGGCTATGAACTTGGCTACGGTCCTAGACAGTCAATAATAGGGCTAGGACCACACTGGAAATCTACTTGATCCATCAGCTTACACTGTGCTTTCTTTTTTCTTCATTTGTATGATAAAGGTATCTGCTGGGTCCCTTGTCAAGGGCTTATCAAGCTGTGAACAGTTCTGTAAAAGCTGTATTGTATGGAATTTTAAAAGCTGTCATTTCACTATTGATTTCTAATTTTACTGCCTTGTAGTTAGAGAATTCAGTGTTTTTATTGATTACTTTGTTGAAGCTTCTTTTATGGCTCAGAACATTGTCAATTTCTGTGAATCACCCTTGTATGTTTGAAAAGAATTTTCTTACTCTGTTTGTAGGAAATATCTGCTGGGTCAATATTGTTTATTTTGTTGTTCAAATTTGTATAGTCTTACTTTTCTTATCTTTTTGATATATCAGTTTCCAAGAGAGATGTGTTAAAATATTCCATGGTGACTAGTTGAACAATTTATCCTTTCAGTTTCAGTTATTTTTTTTATTTTTGAGACTGTTGTGTTTATACTGGGTAATTATTGTTTTATCTTTCTGGTGATTTTTTCTTTAATCAAGACCCTACTTTATCCTTAAAACTGGGTTTTGCCTTTGCATAGTTTGTTATTAATATTAGCATATCACTTTTCTATTAGTGATTTCTTTTTTTATCTTTACCAAATTAAAAAAAACACCCAAATTTGTGTGTGTGTGTGTGTGTGTGTGTGTGTGTGTGTGTCCGTGTGGTATGGAATATTTTATTAGGTTTTGGGAATTCCACAATTTGTATAGAATACCAAAAGGCCAGTGATAAACACAACTTTCCAAATGAAAACAATGGTGGAACGTATTTTTTCTAGTAAATAGCAATATTTATTTTAAAGCTATAGGAAACAAATTACTAGTTATTAGTATACAGATAGATTAAAAAAAACAGTGAATCTCCATACAAATAGCTTAATTTTAGAAAAATAAGAATAGCACACTAGTGAGTGAAAGGATAAACTTTTCAATAAATGGTACTGGGACCAATGTATATAAAAAATATTTAAAATCATCCCTTGATAGCCTTCTGTGAGTGGTTTCAGAATCTCACCCCCCAAATATACCAAAACCCCACAAATGTCAAGTCCCTTCTATAAGATGATTATTTACATATAGCCTTGTTGGGACCAAAGAATCTTCACTTTATAAGTCACCCCTCTCTGATGTTTTTGCTGTAAACAAACATTGTACTTTATAAAGAAGTCCTGTGTAGATGTGATATATATTCTGTAAAAATAACTTGTGATAACTTGCTAATTGTGCTAATTGTATGAGGTTTCCTAAAAATAAAAAACCCAGGCAAATCCATAAGGTTGCTGGACTGGTTTTACCTGTCACCAAGTACAGTGATTTCCTGGTAAGGTTAAGGAGATATAGCTCACATAATTTACCAGTGAGCTAATCAATAGGGCTGTTCCCACCAAGGATTTCCTTTGTTAGCCCTCCCACAAGATGACTGTGTTTCCTTTTCCCCCTCTACCAATGACCACCTGATAAGTATGATAGATCAAACTGTTAGCCAGTTACTAGAAGGTTTAGGTCCCCCTCCTGTGTGTAACCTGAAATGCCCTTAAAAGGGGCCAGTAGCCATTCTTTGGGGTCTCCAACCCAATATTGGTAGACCCACTGCATGCTGTGCTAATAAAAGTGCCTTTGTTCATTACATGCGTGTGTTTGTCTTTCTCAGAATAGCATATCTAGGCATTACAGGCTATGCATGTTCTTCTATATATTTTACATGAAAGTTTTGGCTTGTTGGGACCATACTGAGTAAAAAGGAATTGTTTGGGGCCACGTATAAATTAAGAAAATGTTCATGTTTGTTTAAAAATAATCAATTCATTCCTCTACAAGCACAAAACCATGTGGGCAGCTAGAAATACTGCAACTGGTAATTGCTGCCATTTAGTTGCCAAATCGCCTAAGAGAGAGGCAAAGTCTGATATGAGTTTGGATTCAACTGAGTATGTGTAGTGAATTCCCTAAGATACAAGACATGGCTGATGAGGCTGGCAAGAAAAGAATTTACCAAAACACAAAGAATGTAGAAAAGCCAGGGCTTGTTAAAATCAAAGTGTGCTGCTAAGGGAACAACTCTTGATTTTGCTGGAGAGGAAACAGAGTGAGTTTGGGGCTTGACGAGGGTTTAAGATGGAAAAAGGGTCCAGGGTGAAAATCTGATTATTGGGCTGAGGATTTAGCTCAGTGGTTCTGGCACCTGCCTTGCAAGCACAAGGTCCTGAGTTTGATCCTCAGGTACCAAAACTAAACAATCCAGAAAATAAAAATGTGAAAAGAATGTTTTTTTTTCTGGGATCATTTAGCACCTGGCAGATCTTCCTGACCTGGACTGAGTTTAAAATATGCTTACAATTGTAATTTTGACAAGACTATTTCTTTAGGCCTTTAACTTTAAATAAAGTGGTAAAGAGATCTGTACATATCTTTTAGAGAAGATGGGACAATACTCTTTGGTAGGAGTAATTGGGCTTTATACCAAAAGTTTTTGCTTATGAGGAGACAGCAGGATGTCTTTAACTGGAATTCCTTTGTTAAAGGCTTTAAAAGACTGTTAGAGTCTTAAACCTTTCATTGCCTTTGGATACGACTGTCACTCTGGTGGGTACAGGAAGCAGAGCTAATACTGCCCCCTCCCAGCATTACATGGTCCTTGCTCAAGCACTGCCCAAAGGGAGTCAAGCAAAATATTGCTACAAACCACCTAATTTTACAATGTAATGGGGCCACATACTTGTTGTCAAGGTCCACATGCAGCCTGTGGGGTGCAGCTTGAATGTGCCTGCTGTAAGTTATCTCTAGATTATTTATAACAGCAAATACAGTGTAAGTGCTCTGTAAATTGACACTACACAGTATTGTTTGGGGAAAATGGAAAGAAAAAAATCTTTGCATGTTCAGACACAACTTTTTGAATATTTTTGATACGCTGATGGTTGAATCCATGGATGTAGAACCCATGAACATACTGTACTTAAATTCCTAAAAATCCAATCAGAAATTAAAGTAAAAGTTCAAACCATGAAGTTTTAAGAGACAAAATAGGAACATATATTATATTGGTATAAGAAAATATTTTTTAAAATATTATAGCAAAAGTCTCAAATTATACGGCTGGAGATTTAGCTCATTGGTTCTGGCACCTGCCTAGCAAAGGCAAGGTCCCTGGTTTGATCCCCAGTAGCTACACACAACAATACTACAACCAGCAATCAGTACCATAAAACACAATGCCAGGTGTGGTAGCTTATACCTGTAATCCCAGCACTTGGGAGGCAGAGGCAGGAGGATTGCTGAGTTTGCAGCTTGCCTGGGCTACATAATGAGCTCAGGGCCAGCCTGAACTACAAAGTGAGACCCTGTCTCAAAAAAACAAAAGCAAAACAAAACAAATCTCAAATTATAAATGTTGTTACATATGATTATAGGAAAATAAAAATGTATTTCAAAAGCTGTTAAAGTGAAAAACACTGAGAAAATATTTGCATTTGGCAAATAACTAGTAACAAGAATGTGCAAATAATCCCTTTCAAATATTCAGCAGGAAAATGAACAAAAGGTAAATTGGTATAGCAAAAAAGGGGTATGTCAAATGGCCAGTATGAAAGAGTAACCAAGTAATTACATATTGAAAATAAAATAATAAGCATGTTTTACCCATCAGTTAGTAAAAATGAAAAACATTTGAAGAAATCACATTTTCTCAGAGACTTGTATGAAGTACCTTGTGACCTACTGATCTCATTTCTAGACATATAACCTAAAACAAGTGCTTGTTTTTCTGGTCCAGGAGACTTAAGACTTTTCCCGGCAGAAATGACTGTATTAATAAAGATTAGAAACAAAAATAGACTGATGAATGAATAAATTTTGGTCTAATTTATACAATGGAATAATACACAGCAGGGTTGCTCTAGTCCTATTATAGGTGTTTTAGTGAACCTGCATCCCTGAGAGGACTACGCCTCGTGGTTTACTGCATCTGTATAATGGCTGCATCCTTTGCCCTCTGGGTTACCATGTGCATTTTGAAACCATGACTCTGCCCTTAAAACCTATGTCTGGTTCCACATTCCCTTGGCCAACTTTGGACTAGCTTTTTTTTACTGTTTTGCCCACTGGTTTTTGGCACTTGAGGGTTTTCTTTTGTTCACAGTTAGCTTTGAATTTAACATTTTGTGGAGAATATTTTATCAAGCATTACTCTGAGTTTGTAGTGGGAAGAGACCTAGCTGCACCAACAGTGGCACTTGAAGCCATCTGCATTGATTGCGCCTGTTCCAGGATTCACTGCTTTGCCAGAACCGTATTGCTTTGCCCAAGTTTAGCTGTTGTCTCTGCCAGCAGACACAAATGGGTTCTTAGATAAAATCCTTTTACAGTTCTCTTTTATGGGTAATGTTCCTCTTGCTCAGAAAAGACATTAAAAATTCTACTATTTAGAAATGTAATCATCTTTTCTTTCAGGTCTAGCTCTAGTGTTTCCAATCTGGATGATGACTTCCCATAATCAAGACATTTTACAAAGTCTTCTGGAGGTAGCTATCTTGGTGATCTGAAGAATCTTTTGCAGCTGTTCTAAAGGGCTGAATGTGTTATTGTGAGAAGAGGCCACAATCATGAAGGAAATGCCAAAATAGAATAAGGAGCTTACATTTATAAAAGATGAGTAAAATGAAATACAATTAGATTGATTGATGGTTGAAAAAAATAGGATGCATATATAACAATATTAGGAATATGGGAGGTGACATTACCACAGGTTGTATGGCTGTAAGAAGAAGAGCCCAGAATATTATCAACATTATATGCCTGTTGGTCTGACTACTCAGATATTGTGAACAAATTTCTTGAAAGGCTCAAATTACTAACAATCATTAAAGAAGAAACATATAATTTCAACAATGCTAATCAAGATATTTAATTTTTTGAAGAACGTTCCTATAAAGAAGCCAATCCTTGATGACATTCTGGTGAATTTTACCAAATATTTAAGGAAAAAAATAATTAAATCAATTTTTATAAATTCTTTCAGAAAACTGAAGAAAAGGGAACATCTTCTAATTGTTAGAAGTAGTTATTGGCAATTAGGTCGGCTTTAATCTGATAACCCAGAGAGAGTCAGTATAGTACAGAAAGATTACAGGCTGATACCTTGTATGAACAGACATTCGCTTTTAACAAAATTTTGACAAATTATACTGAGCAATGTTTTAAGTTATATATACATATATACATGTATATATATACATATACATATATACATATACACATATGTGTGTATATATATGTGTGTGTATATATACATATACATATATATATATATATACACACATATATCTTAACCTAGTTGAAATTCAAAGCTGGCTTAATGTTAAAAAAATCAATATTATTGGGGCCGAGGATTTAGCTCAGTGGCTCCGGTGTCTGCTTGGTAAGCACAAGCCCCAAGTTCAATCCCCAGTACCACACATCACAATACCAGGCGTGGTGGCTCACACCTGTAATCCCAGCAGGGCAGAGGCAGGAGGATTACTGTGAGTTCAAGGCTTGCCTGTGTTATATAGTGAGTTCAGGACCAGCCTGAAGTACAAAGTGAGACCATGTCTCAAAAAACTAAAAAAAAAAGTGCCAGGCATGGTGGCTCATGCCTGTAATCCCAGCACTTGGGAGGCAGAGACAGGAGGATTGCTGAACTCAAGGTTTGCCTGGGCTACATAGTGAGCTCAGGGCCAGCCTCAACTACAAAGCGAGACCCTGTCTCAAAAAAAAAAAAAAAAAAACCTAAAAAAAAATTAATGCTATTGAACTAAATTGTATTACTAAAATAAAACTGAAAATCCATGTAATCAAATTCATATCTAAGGAAAGGCATTAATTAAAATCTAAAATCTCTTGATAAAAACTTTCAGCAAAATATAAAGCAGTATTTTCTCAACTGAAATTATCTACAGAAAGCCTTCAGCCATCAAATACTTAATGGTGAAAAACTGAAAGTTTGCTTTTTAGCAACAGGAACAAGACAAGGATATTTGCTTTTATCATGTCCTTTCAGTATTGTGCTAGATGTGTAGTCAGTACAAAAAGCCATGAAAAAATTACAAAAGGGAATCCAAGTTGGAAAACGGTGCAACTACCTTCACTCACAGATAACATCAGTGTCTTGTAAGAAAATTCCAGTGGAATATACTTTATGATTTGAAGACATTATAATGCTGCTACAAATAATGCAGTATGGTATCAATACAAAGATAAGGAAAGAGAGAAGGGAGGATGGAAAGATGGATGGATGGAAAAAAGGAAGGAGGGAGGGCCAAAGTACGTGGGTTAGGGAGAGAGGAGCCTAAGAATTTCCTCCAAAGAAATGTCTGTGGAATTACACAGAGGAACATGCCTGAGTCCACCCACCCACCAGGGCACAGTGAGCGATATTTGTGTGGGCATGAAACCACGTGGTACACCCAAGATTATGAGTAGCTCCTTCAGCCTATGGCTTCATCCTTGTCATCCTGGAAAGCGGGACAGTGAGAATGATGGCTTCTTAATCTATTTAGAAAATCAAATAACTTATAAATTTCTCTAATTCAGATCAATGGCTAACATTAATTCAATGCCACATACTCCCTGAGCACCTTATTTGTTTCACTTAGCTCTCAGAATTCCCAAACGGCAGTTATTAATATTATCATTTAAAAAATCCTAAGAAAATCCTAATCAAGAGATTAAGTTGCTTTCCCAGGTCATGAAGCCAGTCATTGTGGAAACCAGGAATAAATATTAGTCTAGTATTGGAGTATGCTTATTATTATTATTCTAGCATTAGTAGTGCTACAATTTGAACTCCTACGGAAACAGCCTCTGGTGTTAAGGATTGCAAACAATGATATTAGCTTCTGGAAACCCATGTTGCTTGATCACTGCCACTGAAAGGACTTTGATGGTCCCCAATCCCATAAGTCCTCCAGTGGGGCTCAGTAAACCCGAGAAAATACTGCAGGCTCCTTAGCAGGAGGAGCTATGCAACACTAGTTTGACTAAGGAGAGCTACCTGGACAAGGGAGGCGGAACCACCAGCGATCCCATCCCCTTGGGCATCACTGATTTTATCAGTGTCAGGATGGATTAGTGAAACAGCTGATGCAGATCCTTTCTGCACAAGCTTAGAAAATGATGTCAACGCTTTATAGCCTTCTGTGCACACCCTTCTCGATTGAACACATCCCACTCCTGAAGCTAGAGAAAAGCCAGGAATGCCTCTCCTTTCTCTAGAATGACAGAACCCACAGCATCTGCTTCCTGTGGCTTCTGAAATGGAATCCAATTTTCTGAACATGAAAATAAAAACCCAACTCCATCACAAGGAAGATTGTTTGCTACAGTCTGAACATGGAGTGTCCTATAGAAGTGCATGTGTTGAGGACTTGACTGCATGCTGTGGTTCTGCTTGGAGGTGGTGGTACCTTTGAGAAGCAGGAACCCTTGGAAGGAAATGAGTAACTGGAATGTGCCTTTGAAGGGGGTGTTGGGACCCCCTTCTGCCTCCTCTTTTTGCTTTTCCATGACTGTGAGGTGAACAGCTTTCCCCAGTTAACCTGTCACGGTCATGATGTTCTGCCTCACCACAGACCAAAAGCAACTGGGCCGATTGACCATTGACTGGAACCTCCAAAACCATGAGCCAGAAATAAACTCTGTTCTTAAAGCTGTTCATCTCCGCTGGTTGGGGTAGCATCAGAAAGTGGACTAACATAACCACTGGTCACCATATACTGAAAATAGAAAACAACTATGCCAGATACTTTTCAAGAAATGAAAAATTAACTAGAGGATATGTGAGAGGAAAAAAAAATCTTCAGATTTGTAACTTGTTTTCCTTTTGGCAGTGATTTCATTTTTAAAAAGATCCCTTTCATGGAAACCTGAATTATATGACCCTTTGTTAACTTAGATGAATCTTATTTTTATATCAATACCATTCTTAGGAAGATATAATCAATTAATGTGGCTATTTTGATGAATGTAAGCATTTGATACTGGGCCTCACAATAACACTTCCAGAGATACATTTGTCTCTGGTCTCTGAAATTAGTAGCAAACTTTGATGATATTTTGGTAGGACCATGCAGAATGATTTGTGAGACGGTGTGGAATGGACAAGAAAGGATGAACTGGTCTAAACAGGAAAGTGATTCTTGTGGGCTGAGCATCTGGAAAAAGCTCCAGAAGTGTGTGTGGCGGATTTGCAGTGAATCTTAGAAGTGGGAAAGGACTGGTTGGAAAAGGATAGGGATGGGGGTGGGTGTCCACCTGGACCAGTGGCCTTATCTGTGCCTCTGTGGACATTTGGCCTCCATGTGGATAATACCCTGGCACTTTGTGCTGGTTGAGAAAAAAATCTTCTGTTCATGTGTGAGCAGCTTCTTTGCAGACATTGAGCTTCTTCAGGTCAGGATTGGTCACTTACCTCAGCTCTGTGACCTCTGTATTTTCACTGAAGTCTGTGTGTTTATTTGCTGTATAGGTTCCCGGATGAAGGAGAAGGGTGCAAGGTATGGACCAAAAGTTCATCTTCCCTCCCTTTCAAAGGAATCACTAAATCTAGCTATGGTACATGCTTCTTAAAATACAGTATCTCAGCATTGCACTGTGAGTTGACAGATGCTTTGTTTTGGTTTTGAGCAGCCTGGGAAATCAGCAACAAATAGGGATGAACAATTTGCCTAGACTTATCTATGTAGATACCCTGAAGTGGATACTTTTATCAATTAATATGCTGATTTTTCTACCATGTCTCATGTCATTTTCCAGATGAACCAACCTAGTATCCTTGGGACCAAATACTGGACTAGGTGCTGCAGGTCCTCAGCCTCTGAGAGCTAGAAGTGGTGGGCTTTCAAGCAGCAAGGAAGGTATAAAGACAAGCTGGCCTAATTGGCTGAAATACAATAGGAGAGCTGTGACAAAGCACTGCCTGATTAATTGTTAAGTGAATTACACTGACAGTCAGTGCACTGAGGGTTCAAAAGAGGAAGGCAAGAATTGTCAAGGAAGGGTTTACCAAGAATATGGGCACTGAGGAGGAGTTTGGAGCATGGGAAGGCGCAAAAGCACCTAAAAGAAAATCAGAGGATGCCTGAGGCAGACTGAGCAAAGGCTTGCAGAAGCCACACACATTTCACGTTCGGCAGGGGATAGAACTGGCTTGATAAGATAGGAATTGTGTGTGTGTGTGTGTGTGTGTGTGTTTGTGAGTATTAGAGATAAAGCATTATTAATAGTAACCAGAAAACAATGGCATTGAATATTTATTGAACATATAATTTCTGTCAAACATTAAGCTAAGCACATAATAATCACAGTCTTGATGAATTCTCACAAAATGTTATGTTGTGTTTGGGACTCTGCTAACCTCTAGAGTGGTTTTGGGAAATGAGAAAGTGGCACCTGCTGGGCAAACACACCCCTCAGCAGCGTGGCTCGGAATACTTGAGTGATTTGGAGCAGTACACAACAGTTCCGCTCCACCGGGTGTGGAAATAGTCATAACATTGATCAAGAGTAGCCTGTGGGCCAGGTGTTGACTTGTTGCTTCATGCAGTAGCGTTCTTCCCTCCTCATAGGTACTCTGCAGAGTGTGTACTGTTCATTTCCCTGTTCTCTGAAGTTATGTTTTGGGGAGACATTGCTTCTCCACCTTACTGAAGCCTGTGTGTGGCAGAGCCTTTGACACTCCATGTCTGCCCTGGGGACGTCCACCTTCACCGCAGCTTCTCATCTGCTATGGATGGGCCATTCCCACTTTGCAAGATACTAGATGCAGTGAAGTCCCAGCACAATTGCAAAACTTTGGTTCTCTGATTTAAATCCTGACTCGGCATCAGCTAAGTCCCACTCATTCAGACAAGAGGGATGAGAATTTTGGCTCCTCTCTTCCATGCTGGCTGCACTAGGTGCATCACCTGTACAAGGAGAAACTTGGCATTTCTTGTCCCTAGTAGGAGTTACTGTGCTAGCTGGCATGTACTTGCATTGTCATTTGTTTGGGTTACATATTGAAGTATTTCTGTTTACTGGTAAGCAGCCAATGTTCTAAAACCTCCACAGATTTCTCTGCCTCCCAGCCCACTGTAGCATATCCTGAGACCTCGTGGACTTTCCCCAAATCCAGCAAATCCTTAAGGTTGGATGCTCAGTATGACAGGAGATCTAAGACCTTGCCCAACCATAAGACTTCATTAGTTCTAACTGACTAATCCACAACGGAACAGGTTGTTCACGTTTTGACTCTTATTTCTAGGCCAAGGGAAGTCCTCCCTGTCTACTAAGACCAGGTTCATTGAAGTAGAAGGAACATTTTCTTTACAGGGAAAAACTTGGCATTCAAGTGAGAGGAGATCTTTGTTATTAAGCACTTATTCTTTGCCAGCTACTATGCTGAACACTTTACTCAGGACACTTTAATTTTTAAAAAAGGTTTTGGGAGGCTTGTCATAATAGTATTTCACCCATTTCGTGCTTGAGACACAAAGGCTCATAGAGGTTCAGAGCTTTCTCAAGACTAGGAAGTAGAAAACCAGATTTGAACCCTGTTCTATCAGGCTACCAAGCCCATGCCATGTCCTGGGCAGTCCCCAGTTTAGCTCCCCTTGCTCCTTCAAATGCAGGTTTGCCTCAGGGAGCACCATTTCCAACCCTTTGTCTTATTTGGTTCCTTTGAGTCCTGGTAAGACACTGGCTCAGCAAAACTCTCCAGAGCACCTCTCTCCAGGGTTTAGAGGGGAAGGTCCCAGTTACCCCCATGTGAGTGATGTAATTACATCCATCCAGAGTGTCTACTGGAGTAGGTTGTTTTAAATGGTACCCAGTGAAGCATGTCTTCTTGTGTCTGTAACTTTTTGCAATGTGACTTTGCTTTTGCAGCCATTTCAAGGGGAGCGGTTATTAAATCTGGGTTGACCCTGTGACTTCCTTTGACCAAGGGCATGTACTGAAAGTGATGTCTTCAAACCCTCCATCCAAGATCTTAAGAGGCTTTGTAGCTTCTGCTCTTGCTTTCAAAATCCAGCCACTCTGTAAAGAAACCTAGGCAGTCTTGCTCCAGAGAGACCACATAGCAGGGAAGGACACCTGGAACTAGGCTCTCCAGCCACTACCAGCACCAGCCTCCCAGATGGATAATGAGCTGCTCCAGGATCTTTTCTTGCTCCTTTAGTCACCTCAGCTGAGTCTAGGTGAAGCAAGCAGGTTATCTATCCAGCATCCAGAACAGGGGTCAAATCCAAAGTTTTGAGGTGATATGTGTTGCAGGATGCAAAGGGAGAGGAAAGAACTATTAAAAGAACTATCAAACCCTGTAATAATTAATAACTCTGTAAGATTACAGATCGATTCAGCCTCACTATTCTTTGTTGCGAGAGTTAAACAGAGAGAGATATTAGGATTCACACAAAAACAAAACACTTCATCTATGAAAGTCATTATTGAAACACAACATTGATACCCAAAAAAATCTTCCCAAAGTCAACAACTAAGCCACAATAAAGAACGTCCTTGAGAAAAATCTACAAATGCTTATCTTCATTTAGACATTTCTTTGAAAATTTCATGATTTCATACTCTGTTTTATCTAGGGAACAAAATCAGAGGAGCACAGAGATGGCTGTTGAGTGTGTTACAAGATGAAAACATAAATGTAAAGCCTAAAAATTAAGTAAGTCCATCTCTCCATTGCCTTCTTTGTGATAGGTATTTGAAAGCATTATGGATCATCATATATGTTCTTTATTTAAATTTGTCAAGTACTCACCGAGATCCTACTATAAGTAAGTAAAATCAGAATCATAGCTTTCCTTGAGACAGGGCTTCATGTTGTAGTTCAGGCTGTCTTTGAACTTACTCTATGGCTCAGGCTGGCCTTGAACTCATGACATTCCTCTTTAGCCTCCCCAGGTGCTGGGATCACAGGCATGTACCACCATGCCGGGCCTTGTGCCAGCACCTAGCCCAGAATCTTCTTTGTGATAAATAGAAAGACAGTCTGGATAAGTTAGATCTATGAAAATTCTCTAAAGCATTAAAAATCCCGTGGGTCTCTCCCTTCTTTAGAACTTCTGAGCTGTTCTGATTCTTTCTGACTCCGATCTGTAGAGAGCCTGTTTGGAGAACCTCCCGCTCTGCCTCTTTCTCTCCCTCCTTAATGTATGTATGCTGTATGTCATGTACAGAATATAGTAATGGCCAGGGGAAGCAGAACAAAGGGGCACAAAGGTGAGAAGAAGAATTGAAGAGGTTATGGAGGATGAGGAGGGAAAAATCTAAAAACATAAACACCAGTCTTTGGGTGATGAGAATTGGCTGAGCCTTTCTCAGTTATGAAGGCTGGTCTTTACTGGAAACAGCTTCCATATCAGGCCTGAAAGAAGCTGAACTGAGAGGTGGGTATGTGTTGAGCAAAAATCTAGCATGACTTTTAGCTGTTCTCGTGTGACAGGAAAAATAACTCCCAGCCTGCTGTATGACAAATGTGTTCCTGTCTCCCAAATATCAAAGAATGTCCAGGACACAGGTTACAAGTAGGAAAGGTCTATTGAGAGAAAGCTCCTGAGAGACAGGAGGGGTCCCTGCAGAATTGTCCCAGAGGTTCTTTCTCCCAAGAATGTTTTTTTTTTTTGGAGACAGGGTCTCGCTTTGTAGTTCAGGCTGGCCCTGAGCTCACTATGGTGCCCAGGCAAGCTGCCGCGAACTCAGCAATCCTCCTGTCTCTGCCTTCCCAAGAATGTTTTATGGAGCAAAATCACAGAGTAGATGCAATGGAGGGCAAACTACAATTGATGAATAGGGTTACATGTATGGTTGCTTAGCTAATATTGATCCAGCAGGGAAGTGAAGCACAGAGTAAGTTTATGTGGCAAGCATCCTCATGAACCTTAGCTTGTCTATAACTTCAAACATAGGAAAAACAAAGGCATGGAGTGGCCAAGAAGGGATGGGAGAAGGAGCCTGGATATCCTGGTCACCCCTAGGTATCGATGCCTATTTAGACTTACTGGATCAGGTAATATGAATGAGATTATAATCTCAAGTTGCTGTTTATCTCTTAGGTGAAGCCTGGCCAACACATTTCCATCTCAGGCCTGGCCTTCTTCAGACATGTCTTTAGCCAAAGTTTTGATGTATTTTTATCTTTCGCACTAATCTTCTTGAAAGCCCATTCCTGCCTGCCTGCCAATTAATTTCTATCTAACTTAGCTCTATGATACTGCCACAGTGTAGCATACAGTACTGTGAAGGAAAATGAAAGTTGTGACCTCTGTCCTGGACAGATTGACCTTGTGATTGTTTGTATAGTCATAGTCAGGGGACAGACATGGGAGCACAGAGGTCAGTTGTGAACATCTACAAAGGTTCCAGGAACATGTATGGCATGAAATGTCAAAGCATCTGAGATGTTAGGGCTTTTAGACAAGGATCATCTTCCGTGTTTGAGCTGCTCTCCTGAGGGAGGGACTGACTTTGCTTCATGACTTCAGGAGGTGCAGAGAGACCAACAAATAGAAGTTATGCGTCTGTTGGATTCATAATAACAATTCTATATGGAGCCTTGGCTCAAGATCCAAGCAAGGCTCTGTCTTGGAGAAATTTAGTCTTTTCAGTTACTGTAGGGCTCACAGAAGTATGGAATCAGAGGAAAGCAGAGGACAAAGATGTGCAAGGGGAAGCTGGGAGGTGGTTGGAAGACATCCTTACCATAGGCATTGAGAACAGAAATTCTGGATCTTGATAGCCTGCATTAGATTCCCAGATTTGTAGTTTACTATTTTGGCCAAGTTGCATCATGACTTAGTTTTCTTATCTATAAATGGGAATAATAGTAGTGTTTACCACGTTTAGATTGTTTGGGGATTTACTACGTGAACTCTTCAGAGCAGTGCTGGCATATGGAGAGCGCTACAGACATGTCAGTTTTTATTCTCACTATTCCTATGAAAGGCACAAGACTTAATCCTGGCAGTTGGGTTTCCTAATCTCTTCTCACAAGGGTGTGGTGTTTCACAGTGCACAAAACTCTTTCACTTGTAGCTGCTGATAGGAGCTACCGAGCTACCATGATTACTGGAGGTAGTACTGATGGTATTCTTAGATGAGAAGTCACCCTATGACTTAGCAAGTAAGGACGGAGAGGGTCCTGCCCTGAGCTTGACGCTCTTTTTTTTAAATTGAATTCTTTATTTATTACAATTTATATACATCTCAAAATCACGTACAACATTGGGGAATTTATACCAGTATATGACACAAGTTAATTCTCATTTTTACCCATATCCCTACCCACCCACCCCTCCTCACCCCCTTTATACATGCTCTTTTATTTTCTTTCTGTATCATATTCTTTTTTTTGAGACAGGGTCTCGCTTTGTATTTCAGGCTGGCCCTAAACTCACTATGTAGGCCAGGCAAGCCTCAAACTCAGCAGTCCTCCTGCCTCTGCCTCCGGAGTGCTGGGATGACAGGCGTGAGCCACCATGCCCCAGGCACTGTGGTATGTGGTATTGATTGGTGGTGGGCATGAGTCACCACACCCAGCATTGTATGTGGTTACTGGGAATCGAACTCAGGACCTTGCACTTGTGAAGTTGGCACCAGAAGCACTGAGCTAAATCTCCGGCCCGAGCTTGACACTTTTGACCAAATCTAGTAGTAATTTCTCAGTATCGTATTGTCTCTTCTCCAGTTTCTGCTTTGACAATAGGGCTGGACAGCACTAACTTTAGGATAGATCTGAATATATTACTGAATTTGGTTTTCAGAGGTACAGCTGTCTCTTCATTCTAGCTTGAATCTGAGAAACAGGTCACTTGTGATTTGTACTGCACCATTTCACTTTTAAATATAAATAATCAGGGCTGCAGATACAGCTCCATATTGGAGTATGTCCTTAGCTTGTGCAAGGTCCTGGACTCAGTCGCCAGCACCAAAACAGCACAACAAAGAGCTACTAAAAGTAAATAGTTAAGCTGATAAAGGAGTTTACTTTCTGGTGCACAAATTTTCCTTTTGCTATAAAATTTTCATGCCACGTATTTCAGCTGTGTTGATTGAAAGTCAAATTCTGAGCCTCAGGGCAAAAGCAATATGAGGTTTCTAAGAGCCTTCCTGAAATTATAACCAGTTTCCCCATATTAACCTCCACACATTTATCTCTGTGCAAGAGCTGATCATACAAAACATGAAGTGAAATGATAAATATGTCTCTAGGCTTTTCCCTTGCAGATGTAATGAGGTCAGTGCTACCAGCCCCAGAAGGGATGCTTAGTTCCTGTGACTTCCCTGACCTCTCTTCCTACACCCGATCAGAGGAGACTTTGAACATGACAGCACCTCTGTGGGGGGAGAGAGTCCTCCCATCTCAGTGAGAAAAGCAGGCACCAAGCCCTGTGAATCTTGATCCCTGGAAAATTCCTTTTTTCCTAAGATGGGAATTAAATGAGATAATGTGTATAACACACCTGGTGTCAGACTCATGGAACCTTCTTAGGAAATGCTCTAAAAATGTTACAGAGAAAGGTTGAGTGTGGTCATTGTGACACCTTCAACACCTTGAAAGATCTTCCAGAGAGCTCTCTTCCTTTCATGTCATTCCTCCAGATTCTACTTCATAACCTATCACGTTGTTTATTCTTTGAATTTCCATACACTATGAGTAAAAATCACTCAAGCTTCATAAATTTACTTTCAACTAACATTTATCGAGCACAGAGTAGGGATGGATGAAACAAATGAAATAATTACTTTCAAAGCTCTCAGACCATCAGAAGATCAGACAGCACAGGAAATGAGGTAGTATTTCTGTGTATTTAACTGCCATGAGTTCCTACCTTTCCCTTTCTT
>PVIC010013060.1:0-38697 GCA_004025085.1 Thryonomys swinderianus
GAACCACTGAGCTAACCCTCCGGCCCTTTTTTGACACTTTTAAACTTTACTGATATGACTATATGCCATACAGTTCACACATTTGAAGTAACACATGTACAGTAACACATACAGTAACACATACACAATAAACTCTACCTAACCAAAGACTCCAATACAGTTTATTGTGTATGTGTTACTGTATGTGTTACAGTTTAGTGGTTTATAGTATATTCACAATTGTATAGCTATCATCACAGTCAATTTTAGAACTTTTATTTTTTTTGAGACAGGGTCTCGCTTTGTAGTTCAGGCTGGCCCTGAGCTCAACATGTAGCCCAGACAAGCCTCGAACTCAGCAAGGCTACTGCGTCTGCCCCCCGAGTGCTGAGATGACAGGTGTGAGCCACCATGCCCTGCACTTTGCATATTTTGAAGAGTCACCCATGCTGTCCAGCATATGCCAGTCCCACACTCCTTTCTGTGGCCAAAATATACTGTATGGTACAGATGTACCATGTTTTATTTATTCACTCACCAGCTTATAGACTTTTAGGTTGTTTCTACACTTTGGATATTGTGAATAGTACTGCTATGGACGTTTACAGGTTTGTGCATGGACCTTTGCTTTCATTTTTCTTAGGCACATACCTACGAGTGGAATTGCTGGATCTCACAGTAACTCTGTGTTTAACGTTTTGAGGAACTAGTGGACTGTTCTCCACTAGTAACCATACCGTTTTACTCTCCTCTCATGTGTTTTCAAGCTTCTTTTTGTATGTCTGTTTCTATCAAATTAATTTCTTTCATAGGTTGGGATTTGGAGTTTTAGAAAAGCCTTTCTATCCCAAGATTATAAAGGCATTCTCTTGTGTTTCTTTTGAGTGCTTTATAGTTTTGCTTTGGAGTCTTTGGTTAGGTAGAGTTTATTGTGTATGTGTTACTGTACATGGTGTGAATATGGAACTGACCCATTTTTTTTAAAAAGTATGACTATTCGTCTCAAGTCCATGTGTTAAAAATTCCATCTTTTTCTAGTTTAAGATTCCATCTTTATAATAAACTGAGTGTTTTAGAGTATTCTCCTACTTCATTATTCTCCTGTTCATTAGTTTCTTTACATATGTGCTGTTATCCTTTTAATTATTGAACCTTTTTAATAAGTTCTAGCATAGTATGGGATGGATTAGTTTTTCTTTTTCTTTATAGAGCTTTACTGACTTAATCTTGCTTTTTTTATTAAGAACTTGAAACAAAGCAGCTTGTCTGAAGACTATGGGATAAAGAGTGCTGTGTTATTTTCAATTGGGGTTTTGTTGGGCCTCTGAATTAATTTGGGAAGAACTGACACTTTTCAGGTTAAGTCTTCCCACTCATGGTACAGGATGTCTGTCTGTTCAGCCCTGCTTTGCTGTTCCTGGAGGGTTTTCTGTCTGTTGTGTGAGTTCGTCCACATTTATCCCTAGATGCTATGTCTTTTGTGTTGCTGGCCTGCTTCTTGCTCTTCAGAGCCTGTTTTTGTTGGAAACTAGGCCAGCTGAGTGTACATTCTGTACCATACCAAAGCTCCTGGACCCCTTGGCCATGCAGGTCTACATGCAGAGGGGCCACAGCCATATATATGTCTTCCAAGCCCAAGGGAGATAGAGGCTAGAACTGGGGAGTTAGAGGCTCAAGTTGGCCAGCGCCCCCCACAGGCGGTCTTAATTCATTTATTCCTCCAAACAGGCCTGGGCCTCTTTTCACCTGGTAGGAATGAGAAACTGAGGCTCAGAAGTTGAATGAGGTGCCAAGGTCCCGGTGGGCATACGAGCTGGGATTCTAGCTCAGGCCTGCCCAGCCTTTCCACCCCGCATCCAGCCTGAGGGCTGCGTGGTCTCTTGAACATGACCTGGGAGTTAAAAGGTCTGATTGCACAACTGCTAGCTGTTCGATTCGGGACAAGTCTCATCGCCTCCCATATCCTCAGTCTGCCAATCTGGAAAATGAGGTGGTTAAACCAGATGGTGATTTGCTGTCTTTCCCACTCTTTCTTTGGGTGTCCCCCTTGGAAGCCAGTGACTGGAATGGACACAGAGGCTCTTGGGGGTACAGATGAGAAGGTCCCAGCGCTCAGTAGTCTTGACACAACACCAGGGACACCCAAGTCTGGGCAGCTGAACCCTTCCAAGGCCTGGGACCCGATCCAACTCCCTCCCCTTAAGTATTGCTGCAGAAGCCTCCTCCTGACAGACTGCCGGCTGGTGCTGCCCTAAAATCTGTGGGCTCAGGCAGGGTTAGCCCCCTCCCCCAAATCCCTGTGTCCTTTGGGAAGGTCCCTTGACTCTTCTTAGGGAAAGGCTTCTCTTCCCACCAGGCTGTGGGCAAAATGGTTTCACAAACCCTATCCTGAGTGTGTGCTGGCCAGAGCACACCACAGAAACAAAATGTTTGTTTTCCACTTGTGAGAGCGCCAGGAAGCCCTTTGGCATTGGCTTCCACGCCCTCAGTGTTCAGGCAGACCATCTGCCATCTGGGACCTGGTGCAGAAACAACACCGCCGCCATGGGCTGTGGGCACCAGCAGAGGGGGTCGCTGGCTGATGGCCATTCCGTGCACTATGGTGGTCTTGGCCTTTAAGGCCTGTTTCATCTACTGCACCTGAAGGTGTAGGCCCAGGACCCCTGAGCTAGGCCCGGAGCCTGTCTGTGGGCTGCAGGGTCAGGTTTCCCGGTGTGCCTGAGCAGGCAACAGGCACATGCAGGAACTAGAGGGCTGCTTCCAAAGGGGAGGATGCAAGGCTGGGCTCAGTTTAGAGTTTGCCAGGGAATAAGGAGACGTGGGGCTGGGCGGCCTAAGCACTGGCAGTGGCGGGCAGCTCACATGCTACATGCTGAGGTTTGCTGTGGAGGAGGCAGAGCACATCAGGCGGTGACACGGAAGGGGTGGGCCTATGTGGAAGTTCAGTTCCCTGAGCACCGCTCTGCGATCACTTTACAGATCCCTGATCAGCTAATTGATTCTGAGGGACTCCATTATGAGAAGCCTCCTTTCCTGGCACCCCACTGGATTGCCAGTGACAGCAAAGAGTGTCCAGGCCTTGGTACAGAGGTGGCAGGCTGGGCCCGCTGGCCCCTTGTCTGGTTTTTAGAGGCCCAGGAATGACCACCCCCAGCCTCCAGAGGCTATAGTGAGCTTCCTCATAGTCTTGTCTCCAACCAGCCTTCAGAGTCACAGAGCGAGGACCACGCTGCACATGTAATGTGATGGGAAGGTTGCCCAGAGCAGCATGGGGGTCTCGAGAGACACCAAAGCAGGAACAGCCAAAGCCAAAGGACAGCAGTGGGTGTGGCATCCTTGAGGGGGAAGCCTTGAGCTGGGTGCTCCTCTTCCCAGGGTGATTCTCAGGACAGCCTGGCCCAGTAGCCACACATCACACCTGGCTCTGGCCCCACCTGAGCCTCCCAGAACTAGGAGTGACATCAGAGACTTGGAGCAAGTCTTGTGAAGGGACAAATGCTGCTGCCTTGTGAGGCTGCCCAGCCTGAGCTGTGACAGTCCCTCTACAGTCCGCCCCCCCACCACGGTGTGGCTCCTGGGAAAGGGCCACAACCCTCCCAGTGCAGTTGTCCATTTTCTGTAGAAGGAAGTAGGAAGCAGGGGCATAGAGAGGAAGACAGGTTGGCCTTCCACCTGGCAGGTATTTACTGCCCCCCACTGGGCCTTTTGCTTTTAGAACCTGTGATCTGGAAGGAACCTGGAGAATCCAAATCCCCAGTGCGCCTAGGCCCTGTGGCCCTCCACGCCCTTATTTCCTATTTTCCGGCCTTGGCAACCAGGTTTCCCTATCTGGGTTTTGTAGCTGGTGTTTCCTTAGTGCTAAGGTTAAGGACACAGCGCAGCCTCCAAGGGCCCAGCGGCGAACACCGCACAGAAGTAGGCTGAGTGGTATGCTGCCCCTTCCCGAGAGTGGGCGCCTGACTCGCTCAGCTTACACAGTGGTCCTAGCTGTGGCAGATGTGAGGAAAAGCCTTCCAGAGGAAAAGGCCTGGAGAGCCTGGGCAGAGGGTCCCCAGAGAGGAGCGGCCTCCCCACTACCCTGTGCTCCTATGCTCTGTCACCAGGCCCTGTCAGGAACCAGGCCCACCCGAGGCAGGACCACCTCTTCTGACCTCGCTGACCCCAGGCGTGGGGCAGCTGCTTCCTGGGTGAAGCAGTATGGCCTTCATACAAAATTCAGTTACCAAAAATGGATTCAAGTTAGGCCAAAACTATGTTCCTTTTTTTCTTTTCAGAGATAGCTTTAAAAAAAAAAAAAGCCATGAAACTACTTTGCTTTGCTATCTTGTTTGTTTCATGCCTGTCATAGCACAAATGAGACTTAAAACATTTTCAGGCTCTCAGCTGTCCGTTCTCATGGCCTAGTGTTTTCTTAGTAGTTGGAGAGTTCTGTTCTCCTGCAAGTGTCTGTCTGGGGACGAAATGCTTCACTCAGGCAGAGCCCGAGGCCAGGCCAGCTACCCTGCCTTGTGGGCGGCTTGCTGATGTCCCAGTTTCTAGAGATTTGTGGTGGCTCTACAAAACCCATGAGACAAAGGAGCCCGTAAAATTGGATTAAAAAGAGGGAGCTAGTTGGCATATATGCCAGCCTTGAAAACAGTGGCCACAGAGGGAGTGGGGCTTCTTATTTGAAAAGGAGGCACATGTATCCCTGGGGGAATAGTCTGTCACAATCATGCGCGGAGGAAGACTCATGTGGGCACAGTGCTTAGAGCACTGGCGACTCCCCAGCAGGACTGGACTCCTGAACAGTAGCTCTGACAAGCAGGTATAATGTACCCCATGTTGGCACACAGGGTGCCTTGACGTATGTCTTCTGTCAGGCCCTGAGGAGCACAGCTGGGACTGAGGGTTGTTGGCCAGTGGTTGATGGGGAGGCTCCTAGGAGGAACCCCTGGGGAGGGCAGGGAAGACCACAGGACAGGAAGGCAAGTGCAGCAGAAGTTGGGCCTCCGCCTGGTGCCTGCAGTGTGCCTGGCACCTGAGCCCCTAGCAAAGTGTGACCTCCTCGGATTTCCAGCCCAGGGGAGGTCTGCAGGGGCTGGCTGTGAGCTGTTGGCATCCAACAGAGTGGGTTTTCTGGGCGCTAAGGGATTGATCTGCCTGGGGCACTGCTAATATCAAGTGTACCCTTCTGTCCCTTAAACTCCCCAGTAAACAGTAGTCCCCGGTTCTTCAGGAAACAGGAAGACCCTAGGAAGTGGAGGAGCCCATGCCTCACCCCCTCCTCAAGGCCACACGTCCTGGGCATGAGAAGAACGTCATTGGGAGGCAAAACAAAACCCAGGAGAGTTGTAGCTTGTTCTCAGACAACCCCTGCTGCAGCATGTGGGGACAGGGCTCCTGAATTTGGGGGCCTCTTAGCCCCCAAAGGCTGCATTCCTTGGGTGCACCGTACAGTTCCCCCTGCCCCACAGGCCTCACCCCTGGGTCACTACTGATGACCCATTCTGTTCAGTAGCATCGGGGATCTTGCTGGAGTCCTGTCACAACCTCACTGTGGCACCAGCAGGAGGGAGCAGGTGAGGCTGAGCAGGGCGCCAGCCCTGGATGGGCCGCCAGCCCTGGATGGGCCGCACAAGAAGGTAAATATCTGTTGAGTTAGTATGTGTGGGGCAGGGAGGGATTTGGCTTTGGGCTTATACCTGGAAAGCAAAGACCAGGCCACCCTTGTCTCTGTGCCTGTGGCCCACCCAGGGCCTTCCACCCAGGAGCAGCTATCTACACAGAAAGGCTGTGAAGAAAAGGCATCGCTGCTTTTGGCTGGGAAGCCGTGGACAGCCCGTTTGGGGGGGCATTGAAGGAGTGGCTGGCCTCTGTTGTGGCTGCCTGGAACTGAGGGGTCTGGTGGGAAAGGCAGACAGGGGCTTCATTCTTAGTATATGTGCTGCCGAAGCGAGCACTAGGGGCTTCATTCTTAAGTCACCTCCGACAACAGGCTGCTGTTGTCTGCCTGTCTCAGACTCTCGCATTGCGGTCACTGCTCTGCCCACTAGCCCGAGGCCATATGGACAGCTGAGCTTTGTTACTGGGGCGGGCCTCTACCTGCACAGGCAGCCATACCTGGCCGGAGCTGGGCCTCAAGGAAACAACAGTTGACAGACGGAGGACAGTTTGTCCTGGAGCGGGAGTTTCATCTCGGAGGGATGTATTCATGTGATGCTTTGAACTTCACTGTACTTGCTTTCTTGAACCTTTGTGAGGGCACAGAGGCCTCCAGCCCTCTAGCAGGCCCTTGTAGGCTCCTTGTGGAAATAGTGAGCTGCTGTGAGAGGCGGGGCGGGACTCTGCCTGAGGGTGTGGTGGGTCCAAGCAGCTGCAGGGCCGTGCCCTTGGGGTGTCAGCGCAGGGCAGGCTACAGGAGTGCTGAGCATATATCTGCCCCATTGTGGCAGCCACATTCCTCCCTGGCAGGTGGGATGTGCCACCAGCTGGGCATTCAGCAGTGACTGTTGGTTTTAGCTGTGGCTGAAATAGCTTGAGTTTTAAGTCACAGAGTTTTCAAGGTGACAACTGGATCCACAGCTAGGAGACAGGTGCCTTTGAGCGCTGGATGGGGGACAGGGTCTGGTGACATCCTGTGATTTGCTTGTGACAAACTTCACCAACTAAATCTTGTAGCTTGTCTGCTACAGAGCAAAAAGGACCCAATTCTTCCAAACAGCTGGGGCAAGGGTTGGGCCTGGGGTTGTCCTTGGCCACCATTATCTGAGACACAGTCCTAGTCAAGAAGTTAGGGAGTCTTCTGAAGCCATGGTGTCATGCAGGGCTGTGGCTGCCTTGCAAACAACCTGTCTCATCTTGGTCAAGGAAAAGGGGTCCCCGGCCCCCTGGTGCAGGCTGTAGCCAGTGCTTAGGGCCTTGAGGTGGGTCAGTTAGGAACAACGGAATGGATCTCTTTAGCTCCAGGGGCCAGGAAGTCTGCAGCAGATTCCACGCCTGGTAAGGGCCTGTGCACAGATGATGCTTCTTATTGGTCCTCTCAGGGGCTCCCATGGGACTTTTATTAGGCACTAATCGTACCGGTGAATGCATCACCTCCCAAAGGCCCACCTCTGGGCACTGTTGTATCAGGGGTTAAGCGTCGACGCACTGGAGGGAACACACGGGCCATAAAGTCAGGACCTGCTCACTGCACCTGAGGTCATTTCCAGACCAGATCAGACTGGACACTGAGTCCTTGTGGCGGAGGCACCGAGTGCAGAATACCTTCTGTTCAGGGTTAGCCCAGCTCCCTCTCCTTGTCCTCTCCCTTGACTGTGTACAGCAGCTCCTTGTCACGATGCCTGGGCCTGGGCCACGGGCTCCCCCACATGTGTGCCTTGAAAGTTATGTAGCTGCACCCACCTGTCAGGCCTGTGCCCTCTTTGGTGGCTCCAAGCAGGACTGGCCTGCACAGCCTGGAAGCTGAGGAAGCTACAGCCCAGGTGGGCCTCAGGGGAGCTCTTGGACAGTCGTGCTCTTTCCCTGAGGCCTCCAACGTCCCCAGCTGGCAGCCGGGAGCCTGGCACCACTCTGGCGGGTCAGTGGGGAGGAAGCCCACACAGTGTCTGGGAAGGCCCAGGCCATGGCCTTGTAGAGACGACAGGAGCTAGAACTCAGAGAAGTGGCTCCCGGATAGTTCTGAGTGCCTGGGAGGGCCGCACACCCAGGAGCGCACGAGTCAGCCCAGCCTCCGGGCAGTGGGGCCTGGGGATGTTTCCATTTAACTTGGGCTCCTCATAGGGACACTGCTTTGTGTCAGTGAGTTCACAGCCGCCCTGTTTTGTATAATGGTTGTAGATACCATTTCTAAAAATACATACTGAATTTAACCTTCCTTGCCAGGGACTAGAGTTATTCTTTGTTTTGAGAATGACAGTGACTAAGAATATTCATGAAAGCTTTAGGGGTGGAGCTCAGTGGTAGAGCATGTGTTTACCATGTGCAAGTGCCCCCCCCCAGCATTCACGGTGCTGAATTTTTGCACATATCTTAAATTGTCCTCTTAGAAAATCCTACTGCATTTGGATGGCCTTGCATGGGTTCTCTATCCTTAAATTCAGCCAACCTTAGATTAAAAAAAATTCAGGAGCCAGGCGTGGTGGCTCACGCCTGTCATCCCAGCACTCGGGAGGCAGAGGCAGGAGGATTGCTGAGTTCGAGGCTTGCCTGGGCTACATAGTGAGATCAGGGCCAGCCTGAACTACAAAGGGAGACCCTGTCTCAAAAACAGAAACAAAAACAAAATTCAGGAAAAAAGGTATCAGTACTGAACACGTGTAAACTTTTTCTTAACAGCCATTTACATAGCATTTACGTTGTAATAGGTATTGGAAGTAGCGCAGAGATGACGTGCAGGAGAGTACGCACAGGGTTTAGGTCACGGGAACATACAAGACCTGCGTGGTGAGGACGGTCCCAGACGCAGACGGTGCCGCCGTGGAATCGCTGTCTCTTTCTGGCCTCCAGTACAGCTTCCGCAGCCTCCCTATTGATCTTCTTGCTCTCTGACAGCTAAGTAGGCGAACTGCTGAATTTGCGCCTCTTTCCTAGCAGTGTTCACTGGCCAGCAGCGTGTCTTCATGTGTGCACCCTGGCAGACCAGGTACCGGCGAGGCTTTGGGGGTGCGTGGTCCCTTTAGTAACCTGTGTGTCTGCCCTTCCACAGAACTGTCAGACCTTCAGCAGCCTCAGCTGCCTGAGCGCGGGGATGGAGGACTGCAGCCCCCAGAGCCCTTTCGCGGTCCACGCCAGCAGCACCCGGTCCTGGGCCACCTTGCTTTCAGCCTCCAGCCCGGGGAGCAGGACCCCGGCCGGGACCCCAGTCCCCGAGCCTTTCCCCCCCTCCTTTGATGACCGCCTCACCTGCCAGGAAGACCTGTCCTGTGAGGAGTCAGATGGCTGCGCCCTGGACGAGGATTGTGGCAGAAAGGGGGAGCCGGCCCCAGCCTGGCGGGACCGTGGGGCCACTGGGAACGGCCTCTGCTCTCTGGATGGCGAGTTGGACATTGAGCAGATAGAGAACAACTGAGGGGCTGGGGCCCTGGTCCAGGCTGGGGTACTTTCCTCTGGGCCCTTGCGGACACTTGTTTGGGGACACCGGCCCCTTTCTGAGAGGTTGCAGTCCCAGGGAAGGGCTGTCCGGCTCTGTGAAGGCTGCCCTGGCCGTGCCCCTCGGCGGGACACCAGCCTCTCCCCAGCCCTCAAGCACATCAGCCGGCGGGTCCAGAACTACTGTAGCCCCCAGAGCAGCTTTTTGGTTTTCTTTTGCCTTGTTCTTATGGGATACGCTGGGCAGTTACTCCTGTCAGGGCTCAGCCCACACCGGACCCCAGGTGGAGACGTACAGGAGGGGCTCGGAGCTGGGCCATGTCTGCGCTCTGCTTGGCCTCGCTCAGGTTCTCTGTGGGAGTCGGTCCCAGCCTCTCACTCAGTTTATTCTGTGCCTTCTTTCCCAGGTCTCCCTGCTCCGGGGACACTCCTGTAGTAAGAGCAGGACCGTCTGGCCTTAATCGCACACGCAGGTGCCGGTGTGGCCTCTAGAGGGTGAGCCCGGATCTAGACTCCAGGTGCCAGGGAACAACGCATGTGCTCGGTAGAGACCATCCCTGCACCTTGGGTAGAAATTTGGTGGATCCGCTGGCTGAAAGGCAGATCCGTTTCCCTCTCCAGGGTCACACAGCGCCTGCTCCATACTCTGCCCCCTCAGAGGCTGCCTTGGCTGCTAGTGACCCTGCAAGACCTGTGGCCCTGTCTGCTGAGGGAGCCAGTCCTAGGGGCTGCTTCCCAAGACGGCCCCGACACCAGCACGGCTGGACTCCACCTGCACCCTTCCCAGCTGCTCTCCCCGGGCACAGCCTGTCCCTCAGGCTGTGCACACAAGAGCCCCCCACCACCACACACACACACACACACACGCCACACACCTCTGCCTCTTGGAACCTCCCTGGTTTTTAGCAATTTGGCATTGTCTACAGACAGTAGCGAGTGGGCTGGCTCGAGTGAGTGGCCTACTTTCCCATAAGGCTAAAAATCTCAGGTGTGTTCTGTATTCACTACATCTGATCAAGATACTTCTGTAGTCACTTTGCTTTTGCTTTCCTTCCATGGACCAGGGAACCCCTCACTTGTACAGGTTGAGTCCAAGTGTTTCTCACCTTTCTCTAAGAAAGGCCTTGGTTGGAAAACTTTTTCAACCTTCACTTTTTACTACATCAAAGGGGTAGTGGCTCCAGTTCGGATTTGTCAGTGGCATTTCTTTAAACTCAGCCGTAAAATGCTTTCCGGAAGCCCGTCTCCAGGGCCTTAGAGCCCATGCAGACAGCCTCGGGGTGCCCGGCGTGCCCTGCGGCGGGGACCCGGCCCACTTCAGTTCACCATGGCTCCTGTCGGAGGTAAGAGCAGCCAGACCAGAGTGAAGGCAGCTCAGGGTGGACAGAGCTGGCGCCTCGCCCCTGTCTGCTGGCGGTGGAGGCCCTGTGTTCTCAGAGCACGTCAGGAGGAGGAAGGGAGCTGAGAGGAGGTGGCGGGCACATGCCAGTGCCTTTTCCCCAGGAAACAGGATGTGATTTCTGGCACTGGCGTGGCCATCTCAAGAGTGGTGACAGTGGGAGCCCAGCCCCAGGGGAGACCTTGTGGAAGGCAGAGGTAGGCTTCCTTCTGGCCACTCTGCAGGGCTAGCTAAGGCCAAGGCGGTGGCAGCTCCAGCTGCCTCTCCTCAGGGCTGCGGCAGGAGGCACCTGCTGGCAGGTGTGTCACACAGCTACAGGGTAGGGGGCCTGTCCCCAGAAGGACAGCCACTGGGGCTGAGTCTCAGCCTTGTACTCCCCGCCCCCAGCATCCCAGGGACTAGGAAGCCCAGCCTGGGGGCTTAAGGAGTCAAATGCCCCAGGCCCATGGCGGGTTGGGCCTTCCCAGCCTCACAGGCCTTTCTTCACTGTCCTTGTCCCCCCGAAGCGCCCAGCTGAGGCACACAGCAGTGGCAGCTGAGGGCAAGATGCTGGTGTCTCCTCTAGTTATAGAGAAAGGACCTCTAGTCCACTTCACGGTTGTCTTTTGATTGGACAGAGCAGGCCCCGTCTAGTCCCACTGTTCTGTGCTCCCCCTACCGGCCCCAGGACTCTTGCTGGTGTTGGGCAGGAGCACGCAGGAAGCCCGGGCCCCTTTGTGGCTTCCCTGTGGGTAGTGAGTGGCAGGTGGGTTCCCCCGCACCAGCACGGTGGCCTCAGCTGGTGGCAGCAGCAGGGCCTTGCCGTGTCGGGTCTGACTGTGAGTCCTGCCCTGGGCAGAGGCTGAGCCAGGTCAGCTGCCTGCCTGGAGGCCTGGGAGGATGAGAGTCAAGTAGGAAGAGGGGGTTCCTGACATGTGGTAACCTCGTTGACTCCAGGAGCCCTGCACTGACAGGGGCTGCCCAGGCCTGGGTCAGGGCCACAGCTTCAGTGTTTACATGACTGCAAACCCTCTTGCCTTATTCGTGGGCAGTGGAGGCCAGAGCCTGGCCCAGAGCCCAGGAAGACTCTCATCCAGGCCCCAGGGAGCTTGTTCTCGTCCTACATAGGGATTTTCATTCTCAGAACGCCTTACTTTTCAATGATTTGTATCAGGAGAACTTTTGAATTGTATGCTGAATGAAAACCTAAGTGAAGGAAAAGGCCACATAAAGATGAAAACCTGTTTCTAGATGGGGCTCCTAGTGCAGATGAGTGTGAGGCTGTGAAGCTGCTCAGGGCTGTTGGGCCACCATCTGCCTGAGCAAGCCCCTGCTGCAGTTAGAGCGCTCCCCTAGGTCGCGTGCCCACATGTACCCCACAGGCCTGGGAGCCCCACACAGCTACTCTGCCCACGTCCGCACTGCTGACCAAACCCTCCCGCTGGTGCCAGAGAAAACCTGCTTCTTAAAAGAGATGAGAAAAAGGTGGTCTAACAAGTTGCAGCCCCGAGCAGAGCTGTCGTAGCCTACATAGGATAGTGTGACCTTCTAGCTTAGTTTTGTTGGCAAATGAATTGTCAGTGCATGGGGTGATGTCAGCCCTTGGGAACAGACAGCACACAGGGCGTACGAGGGTCTGTGTGTTTTCCCCACCCATGTGGGGTCGTTTTGCAGAGCTTCAAGAACCCCGGTAGCCGGGTTGTACCAGGCCAGGCCCCTGCTGGGCGAAGCAGTCTGCACAGAGGTCCTGGCCTGTCTAGGCTGCTGCCCTCCACATCCTGCCCTCACACAGGCCATGACTGTCTTGCACTAGAGCCGCTCTAGTCTCAGGAATTTGCTTGTTACTTTTACTGTGTAAATAAAGCTTCCTGGTTCAGTACCCACCTCCCCAGGTGTGGCTGTGTGGTCTGTGGTGCCAGGAGGGCCTCCTCCCGTCCTCTGGGCTGGGCGATGCACAGCAGTGGACAGGCTTCCCTGCAGCGTGGCTGTCAGAACAGCTGCGGGGAGGGCTGTGGCCTTGGGAAGCCTCCTGAAGGCAGGCGGGCTGGTGCCCAGGGGGTGGGTGTGAGAGCCAGGCCAGCACAGGGGTGCTTGCTGTCATTTCTGAGGCTGGCTGCCACAATGGGAGAGGTGGTCCGTGAGCCCGTGGGCTCAGCCTGCAGCCCTGCTAGGAGGCAGGACTATGTGCAGTGCACTCCAGGTCTTGCCACTGGAAGTACCAGCCTGGCCTGGAGCCGTGAGCCACTGGGATAGTCCAGGAGGTGGCAGAGGCTCTGCCAGCGTTAGGGTCTCTGCCCGCAGTGTGGCTCCACCCTCAGGCTGTGGGGACACTGGTACAAGTAGCTCCACCCAGCGTGGACACACGGCCCTGTTCCTGGCCCTTCAAACCAGGTGCCCCAGGGAACCACATTCACAAACGACAGTGTCAGCAGCCCCAAGGACTGGTGTGGGGAAGCGCATTAAAGCCTGTGACCCACCATCTGTCCCTAGAATCTGTCCTTGGAGTTGCTGCCTCAACTACCTGCTAGGGCCTAAGGACCCTCGGGAGTGAGCCCTGGAGTACTTTCAGTTCTAGGTGGTTTTCGATGGCAGATACTGTTTCACATAAAATGGGCTGTGAACACCTCATTCAAGAAACAAGTGAACCAAGGCTATGGGATGACGCGAAGCCTATCCCCCTGCAGCCATGCAACAGCCAGGGCCCAGCAGCCCACCGGTCCCAGGTGGTGTCCCGGCCTTCCCAGCCCCCCTCTGGCCTCACGTATGTGATGCGTGCCCAGCAGAAGAGGCCAAGGGAGGTTTCCACGAAGCACAGTGGCCCCATGGTGACGTGCTGGAGGGGAGGGGACAAGCAGTCCTGGAAGGGCCACTTACCTCTCGCCTCCATCCCAGATGGCTCCAGTCATGCTGGCACAGTGATGGCTGCTCAGCCCGTGCTGGTGCCTTCTCCCTGGAGCTGCGTCCTCTGCCATGGAGGTCTGTGAAGCCAGGACACAGCTCCCTGTGTGGGCTCCGGAGCGACATGGGCAGCAGCTCTGCCCTCTGCTCTGCTGGCAGCCCAGCTGTGGGGCTCACTGCCACCCCAGCCCCAAACCCAGCCAGCCTACAGGTGCATCACCATGGGGCCCTGGCGCTGGCACCCTCTGAGCAGACTCCTCATCTGTATGCAGGATCACAAGCCTTGTGGGCGTCCGTGGCAGACTCAGCGCCGGCCCCTGCCGCACAGGACACCAGCACGGTCCTGAATGTGTTTGTATAGAAGGCCATGAGTGAGTGTGCCGATCAGGGGAGTGGCCACACCTTGAGTGGCTCTTAGCTTCTTTTACATTTTTCTGTTAAATCTTCCTATAATAGCATGTGTTCTATAATCTGAAAAAAAAATCAAAACTATAAAGAAAAAGATAACATAAAGTGCCCAATATATTTAGCACCCGAGTGGGAAATCTGGAGCTAAGCATGCCGGGATGGGAGGTGGGTCCTTGAGCACCCTGGAGATGCGCCACGTGTCAGCCCCTCTCGTGCTGCCACCTGTGTTCCAAGCTGAACATGCAGGGCCCTCCACCTGCCTACCCATCTGCCACCGGGCACAGCACAGGGTCACCACAGCCAGAGCTGGGGCAGGGGCAGTGTCTCAGAGGGTGCCAAGAAGGGCAAGGGATGCGGGCCAGACCTTGATTTGATTCTCCACTCAGCCCCTTACTGCTCGACGGCCCTGGGCAGGCAGATCACTTTATCTTCTGCACCTCGGTTCATTTGTGAAGTTGGAGTGAGAACATCCACCCGCCGGAGCTGCTGCGGCTCCGAGGGCGGGTGCTCTCTGCAAGGCAGAGTCTGAGGAGGAGCCTCAAGTCGTCTCTGAGAGACCGGGCTCCTCCACAGGGGCTGCCGCTCAGAGCGCTAGCTAACAAGACACGTCAGCTAAAAGCTGAAGCAAAGAGGGAAAAACAGACTCCAAAGCACCTGGCCACTGCGTCCGCCCTCTAACAAGGCCTGCCATCCTCCTGTGCTCCGAATGAGCTGTGACAGGGGCTCCATCAGTTTTCCAGCTAAAAGCCCAAAGGCCCTCCCTCGAATGCCAGCGACACTGCCCTCCTGGTGGCCTCTCACCTTGATGGAAAGACCTGGCTGCTGTTTCCTCCTAATCCTGATTCGGTGGTGGCAGCCTGCCCACAGGCCCTGGCTGCCTCATGGACACCGAGCCAGGGAGACAGGTGTCAGGGTTCAGTGCTCTATCGCCGCCTGCTTGGTTCAATGGAAGGTCCCTGACTTCCTTTTATTTTTGTTTTTTGTGGTTTTTTGGTACCGGGGATTGAACTCAGAACCTTGGGCTTGCGAGGCAGGCGTGGTGAGCTGAATTCTTTGATGGAAAGTTAGTTGCCTTCCAAGATTTCTCAGCAGCTTTGGAACTGATTTGGGGAGAAGCTGCACCAAGCTAACCATTCAGCAGACTTTTGAAAGCTGAAATGGGTTTGGAGTGAGTTGGGGTACAGAGGCCCCAAAGCCTTGGTCTGGAAAATGCTCTTCCAACTGCCGGTCCTCATTAGTGAAGTGCTGTGGTCCCAATACAGTTCATCTGCTGAAGGCCTGTCCCTCAGGGTGGCAGGAGCTGGAGGTCATTAGCTCGGTTGGGGAGATCCCCTTGGAAGGGATTTTGTACCCTGACTCTGGCTTCTTGTCTCTCCACTTGACCTCTTGTTCCTACTTGTGCTTCTGTGGAACCCAGATGCAGGTGCCTATGCCTGTGTCTCCAAAATCGAGCTTAATAAACCCGCTTTCTTTCTAAAGTTAACCTGCCTCGGTTACTTTGCTGAAGTAATAAAAGTGAACTAATAGGGGAAGGCAGTGTCAATGTTTGCCCTGGTCTGCCTTTTCCCAGATGAGGCTAAGGGCAGCTCACTGTCTCCTCTGGGCCTCAGTTTCCTCATCTGTTAAAGAAGTCAGGCAAGTGGTTTCAGTTCCCTACCTCTCTGATATTCAATGGCTACAGCACACGTCAGGAACAGGGACGGTGGTTGAGACCTGTCCAGGTCTCCGCTCCCACACCTCACGGGGCCCTTTCTGGGAGTCACAGCCAGGTCAAAGGCTGCTGTTCAAGGCCAAGTTTATTGAGCTGTTAGCTTCTCCTGTGCAAAGTGGGCATGATACAGTCAAGTCTACCCCGTCCTGGCTCCAGAGTACTTTCTGTGCCTACAACCTTGATTACAGAGGCTGAGAGTCTCTCTGGAGGAGGGCTGCTCCTGCCTTCGTCAGCTGTGCTGACTTGTGGGGCAAAAGGAAAAGCCAGGAGCTGCCATGATTTCCGGGAGGGAAAGCACTCGTCAGCCCCTCACATCGGTGGCTGGCTGAGGTCTGGGCTGCGTGATGTGAGTGCAGGCGGCCTGGTCCTCTCCGGGCTGCTCAGCTGGACCCCGTGTGATGAGGAGGTGATGGGTAACTCACCTCTGCATCTTGACAGGTGCAGCTGGCTGCATTGCAAGAGCCAGTGCAGGTGAGGGCTCGGGTCACTCCCAGCACCCCCAAGTTTGCATCTTCTGGAGGCCTGCTGATCTGAGCCGCCTCCTGGACCTCACCAGTGGGGACAGACCTCTTCCAGTCAGGGAGGGGCGGGGGCCAAGTGGCCCATGGCTGCCTTCACCTGCCCATGCCCGACATGAGAGCTGGGCCGTGGTGGAAGGAAGCTGGGCCTCCCTGAAAGCCTGTCACTTGTCCGCATGCTGCAACAGCAGGTCCACGGCCTCCGCGAGGTTGTCCACGTAGCCATCGGCTTTTACTTCCGGGTGATGCTCATCACTGGGCCTGGAGAAGGGGCAGAGGTTAGTCTGATGGAATATTAGTCCATTTCTCATTACCATACCTAAGAAGTTCAGCTTCACAGGCTCAAAGTCCAAGGTCAGGCCGTTGCTTGGCCTCTGCTAAGGGCCTAATAGCAGATGGCATCATGGCAGAAGAGAGATTCGGGGGTCAGGTCAGGCTTTCCCAACAGCTCACTCTTGAGAAAACTAACGCAGGGTTTTCCGAGGACCACCTCAACCCCACCTGCGGGCAGAGGGCAGCGACCTCCCACTAGGCTCCACCTCTGAAGGTCCTGCCCCTTCCCACGCTGCCACCCAAAACCCGAGGAGGATGAACTGTATCCAAACCTTAGCGGCCAGCGACTCCACACTGGGCCCCCTTGGTGTCTGCAGCGAAGGTGTCGTGCAGCACCCCGCACAGGTCTAGCCTGAACCCTCCACCGCTCAGGCACACGTGGCTCCCTCCCGGAGGCTCCCGCCTCCCGGACCCCTCCCCAGACTGTCTCCCGTGAGCTCGCAAAGCCTGCGGCTCAGTGACGCTGGCCTCGGCTCCGTCTGTGCTGGTGACAGTGAGACCCTGAGCTAGGCTCCAACCTCTGGGACTCAGCCCACACCCCTGTGCCCAAGATGCCTGTACACTGGGGGCCTAAGTACCCATGAGAGCCACGTGCCATCTGCTCAGTGTCCTCTGAGGCCACCCCTGCCTGACACAGAAGGTACTCGGGCTCCTGGAGGAGCCACTCTCTGGCTGGGGTTCATCCATTCACTACGTGTCCTGAGGTCAGGCTAGAAGCTGGCTCTGAGGCCCTGCTGAGGGCTGTGGGGTGAGGCCAGTGGTGGAGCCCAGAAATTGGGAAGGGGCCCCAGGCAGACATGTAGGCAGAAGAGAGGAGCCTGAAAAGGAAGAGGTCAGGGTGGGCTCATCTTGATATCACTTGAGGTGCAACCTCATTCCAGGAACCATGGACAGCCCCTCCCCACGCTCCCAAACTGAGCCGTGGCCTCGAACCCTGAGTCGGCTGGGGCTCGGCAGGAGGTGGGGGTCAACCCCTTGACAAACCCTGCACTGCTGAGGGGCACATTGGCGGGGTGGGGGGCAGGGCTTGACTGAGGCTCCCTGGGAAAACCGGCATCGCCACCTCAGGAGCCCCCTGGCCCAGAGCAGGTGGTCAAGATGCCGACGCAACATCTAAAGGCCAGCTTGTTCCTTTCAGAAGGTTTGGTTTGTCCAAAGGGCTTTACCCTAAAACGACCAGCATGCGCAGCGGCAGTTTTTCATTTAGAGGGTTTCAGCCCAGTGACCTGGAGCCTCACTCCCGGCGGGGACAGTGCCCCCCAGGGACTGCTGGGGCCCTCGCACTGGGAGACATGATGCGAGGGGTTACCCTTAGGAGGGCAGGGCAGCACAGACACCCTCTGCAACCAGAGAGGGTGCAGCCCTCGGCTCTGCCCGGTCCACAGGCCTCACTAGGCTAAGCCCTCCCCCTGTACCTCCTCCTAGGACCCTCACTTTCTCACCCGCCCTCCTGTGCTGAGCCGAGGCCATCTGCCACCTGTGGCGCGGTCTTGAGTTCACAGTGGGGAGAGGGGGGCTGGAGTATGACCCAGTTCGAATCCCAGACCCATGTACCAGGGTTTCTGAGAGCTTCCAGGGCAACTGGGTATTCCCAGGCTCTCCAGAAAGGGCACCGAGCGCTGGGGCACCCACTTTTGCCAGCACCAGTGGGCATCACTCTCTGACCTCCCTGAGTGTGGCGATTCTGCTGCTTTTGGATCAGAATGCTTAACAAGAAGTCATGCCAGGCTGAGGCCCCAGATCAGAAGCTTTGGGGGCAGGTGTATAGGAACTGTCGCCACCACCTGCTTCACAGGCAAGGCAAGGTGGACCAACCTGTGTGTTAGCGTCAGTACTTACAGATAGGATTTCACTTGTGCTGTCGTGACACGGACAGTCTAGGGAGGGTTGCAATGAAGATTTCCATTATCCTCCATCAGTGCAGAACCATGTACTGGTCACTGTCAGTTTATAGTGCGCAGCCAGAGCACAAAGCTTGATTCCTGCTTGCTGAGCTGTTGATAGCACCGATCCTACCTCTAGGTGTGCGCACAGCAAATGTCCCTTGCACGACCCTGACAGAGTGTGCGAGAATGCTCCTGGTGGCTTTCGTGGCAACAGCAAAAAGCAGACATTGCACAGATAACCAGTAGAGGGAGGAAGGGAAGAGCGCAGAGCTCTGCTCCCCCCGCCCTGCCAGGAGCTGGGTCGCCGCCGCTTCGGCCAGCAACAAGGCCATGAGCTAGGAACACAAAACGCCCAGGGCGCTGGGGGTCCTAGATTCAGGCCTGAGCCGAGCCACCGGGCGGATGTGCACACAGACGGGCCCTGCGCAGTTCACTCTTACTGCTCTTTACTGTGAATGCTCAACCTCAAAATTTACTTAAGAAGCCACATCCTATGCTCAGACACAAAGAATCCACACCACCACCAGCTCCTCTGTGGCCCGGAGGCTGGCAAACTAATCCTGCCTGTGGCCTCAACTTCCATTTCTAAAGGGTTGTTATAAAAAAAGAATCTTCCATAGAAACTGAACTTAGCCCACAGAGGTGAAGCAGATTTCAGCAGACTTCAGACTCAGAAAAGACCCAGACGCCTGGCTCTGGCCTCTCCGCCAGCCAGGCTACTGTCCCCTCAGATGAAGTCAACCCCAAGAAGGAACACAAACTCCCCCCTGCAGTAAGACCGTATGAAGTCTCCCGCACAGCACAGCACCCGAATGGCGTACACAGCTATGTTTAATTCTGTATCACTGAAATGGAAGAACCCACTAAGAGAAAGCGCTGCATTAGCAGCTGGCCAGTTTCCCCCCAGAGAGCAGAAATTGTGGACTTTTATGTCTGAATTAATGATGCTGCTGGGGCAGATTTGAGGGGACCTGGCCAAGCCCCTGAAGCACTTGGGTCTGTCCAACAGGCCGGGCAGGAGAGGACCCCACTCCACAGCTGGCCAGCACCTTCTGACCTGTGTGCCTCAAACTGTCACCTTTTAGAAGCTAAACTAAGAATCCCGCAGAGCCAGGCTCCGTGGTGGTGCAGAGAGGCGGGAAGGGGACGGGGTGTCCTGCCTGAAAGGACCCTGGTCAGACAGAGCAGGACAGGTGTGACCGGGGGGCTGTGGGAGGTGCCCGGGAGGAGACGGAGGACACAGTGACACACACAGCATGGAGTGGGGAACCGTCCCTGAGAAAGGGGACGACACACACAAAGCGGGGATTGGGACTGCTCCAGCAGTGTGCGCTGTGCCCTGGGGTCCTCGCTGCGGGCTCTGCCGAGGCCTGGCCAGCAGCTCCCTGGAAATCACACAACTGCCCAGCTCCACATAGTACAGGCTCTGCTCTGGCCTTCGTCTGTAGTGGCGCCCCGGGCAGGTCTCTCCATCTGCCTGAGCCTCAGTTTCCTCATCGGCTCTCTTCCGCTCACTCCTTCACTTACACTGGCCCCTCTTCCCTCCCTTCTCCAGCCGAAGTAGCTGTTGAGAATATTCACTTGCTCCATCTGTGCTGTGTAAACTGCTATGGCTCCCTATGGCCCATGCCACAGCCTAGTGAGCAGAGGAGTCTGTCCTGACTGGGGCCCTCTACGCCTCAGCCACCAGCTTCAGGCAGCACCGCTTTCCCGCACCTCCATGCCACTGTCCATGATCTGCCCAGGAAAGTTCCTGAAACTTGCTCCACTGCAACTCCTACTCGCTCTGCAAGGCCCCACTTACTATGTCCCCATCGCCGACACGCGCTCAGTCTCGTACAGTGGTGTACACAGATCTTGGCTTTTGTCTTCAAAGACCATCACAGTTGGGCAGCGCCCCGCTTCTTCACCTCCCAGCACCTGTGCTGGAGGGAGGCCAGGTTTCCCATCTGCCGTGGTCCCCACGGAGGCATGGTCTGAGCAGCCGGCGGTGAACGAAGGCTCAGCCCAGCAAGGCACAGCCTGTCTTTGGTGAGTCCTCCCCTCAAGCCCCGGGTCAGATGCAGGGAAGAATGTGGGCAGCCTGTGCATGTGGCCTGGACGCCCCAGGGACATCTGCGCACTGGTCCAGGGCAGGGCTCGGCCAGGACGCCTACCGACGCTGCCTCCAGCTCCTCGTCCTAGACCCGCTGCTGAGGGGGTGGTGCGGCCTGGCCCGGGGCGAGGCAGGGCTGCGCTGGGCTCCTCCGTGCCTGGGCAGGGCCAGCCCAGGTCACCGACAGGGGCCTGCTCGCCAGGAGGGACGTGTATCCTGCCATGGTGGCCAAGGGACCTGCGCTGGGGTTGCCCAGTGAGGAGGGTGTTCTAACTGGGCACTGGCATCTAAAAGCAATGCCAACTCAGATTGTGCTGACAGAGCTGGAGGGAAAGGACAGGGGGCAGTGACTCGAGGCACTGGAGGTGATGAGCCTGGGCAAAGGGTGTCTCTGCATCTGAGCCCCTGGAGCACAAGACCCCTGGGACCTGAGTGCCCAAGCTCGGCTTCTGTGAAATGCCAGGCGGACGTGGCTGATGTGCCTCCTCCGCTCACAAACCTGAGCTTCTGAAGGCCGGTCACAGGATAGCTGGCTACCAAAAACGTGCCCACGCACCCCCTGCTGGGCACTTGCTGGGCCAGTGTGGCAGGAAAGATGTTCAGGATGTCACGTGTCTAGCTAGCAACCCCCAGCTGTCAGCGGCCTCATAGTGGGGTGGCTGGCTGGGCAGAGTTGCTCCCAGATCCCAGACAAGTGGTCCTATACCTCTGTCCCCTGGACCGACATGGGTTCTGGGTTCTGGGTTCTGGAGGGGCTCGGACCCAGGAGAACACCTCCAGAACACCTCCACAGAAATGCTGTGTCCTGCTGCTTACAGACACCTAGGTGGGCGCTCCGAGCAGTGGAACTTATGGCTTCCTTCAGCGCAGCCAGAGAACAAGGAGCTCACGTGGAAACAGGAGGGCACAGGCTCAGCCTGGGCCTGGTGCCCAAGGGCTCCACCTCACTTGGAACCCTCAGGCCCATGGCCCCAGCTCTGTCCCTACCTTGAGAGCAGCAGCAGCAGCAACAGCAACAACAATAACATAGCTCAGGCCTAAGAGTCCTCTCTGAGAACCTCTCTGAAGCCACTGGGGCCTCCCTTAGAATCCGAATGCCAGCCAGGGCAGTGACCGTGTTCCATATGGCCCAGGAGGGCAGGGCCAGTGGCCAGGGAGACCAGCCACCCTGTTCGTTTGACTCCTCTATATTGGGGTCGGGTGGGTTCCCCCATCCCCCCGTGGAGACTCGGTGCCCAAGAGAAAGCCATGCACCCTGGGAGGACTTGTCTAGTTCAGCCACCTGGGCCTGTCCCGCTCCCACTGGAGGCAGCCCTATGTGTAAGATGGCTCAGGCACGAGGGGCCCGGGTCCCCACACTGTTGCACGCTGGCCCTGGTAGAGCTCAATGAGGTTGGTCCTGTGCCCCCAGTGGAGACCCCAACCTGTGTGCTGCACGTGTCAGATGCAGCCCTGAGGCAGGAAGCAGCAGCCCCTGCCCTGGTGGTCTGAGGATCAGTTAGATTTGAGGCGCTGGGGAGGGGGCTGAGCTAACGAATTAGCTTTTCCTTTGAGGGGATGGTGGTCCAGGGGTCAGAAACACTTCTCCCAGCTGAACTGCCCTCCAGCTAGGAAGAGCCAGCAGTTTTCCCCAGCAGGACGAGGTGCCCCTTGGTATGTAAACTGAGGCAGGAGAGGATTTGAGGATGTCCTCTCTGACAACACCCTCCCTGCTGTCCCAACCCCCAGGTACTCAGTAGCCAGAGGCAGGCCCAGGATGTGGTGGACCTTATGGCCAGCAAACAAAGGCCACACCAGTACAAGGTTGCTGTGATCACAATGAGCAGTCTCCTTCTCACCGCATGCCAGCTTCAGGGAACACAGCACCCTATGCGGTGGCCAAGGCCTGCCTCATCTAGAGATGAGAAGACAGACCTTAGAGGGAAGGGATCCCAGAGCAGGCCTTCAGTGTGTCTTAGGTGCACACAAATCTAGACACAGACTCATGTGAGTCATTTCTCTTGTGCTGCACAGGCTGTGTTCCATTCCGGGGTCTCTGGTGAGGTGAGTGACATCAGTCAGACTATGGGTAAGGGTGCCTCTCGCCTCCCAGCCGCATCGGGGCACACACAGGAAGGGCTTGCCAGCTCTGACCACGCAGTGAGGTCAGCACAGTGTTCGTAGAAACCCGCAGGAAGTGAAAGAACAATCACAAGTCACACTGGGGTCCTGAGAGCTGCACGTGGCCTCCCCCACGCCTGGGTGCTCCAGGCGGAGCCACCAAAGTGCTTCAATTCCTTCTTCGCTGTGGTCCGGGGATCATGCCCACCAGGCTGAGGGCAGTGTGAGCTGGAAGGGCTTGCCAAGTCCAGGCTCAAGCCCAGAGGGGCAAAGATTTTCAGTGGACACTGGCACCCAGTGGCTAGGGAAACCCGCCACCCTAACCCTAACCCTGGACTAACTCCTTCAGGAAGGAAGCGGTGTCTGTTTACAGCTCGGCTCAGCCAGATGGCACCTTGTCAACCAGAACCGAGCCCATCGCCCACTGCTTCCTGCAAGGTTCTCTCTGCTCCTCGGCTGCAGTGCGGCTACGTGTGAGAACAGAGGTGGGCGCTGGAGACACCCTGGCGGGACGGATGGCCCCCACCTGAGACTTTCCCACCCTGTTGGCAGATGAGGCCCTGCCTGCCACACCTGTGCCCTCAGGCCTTTGCTCAGTTCACGTGCACAGTAAGGTCCCTGGCATGTCTGCTGAGGCCCACACAGAGCTTGTCGGAAACAGAAGTTGAGAGACAGGCTTCTTTGAAAATCTGAAAGGCCAATAATAAGAGCTGGCATCCCGTAGGCAGCAATCGGCTGATGCTGCCCTGCCCGGAATGCAGTAGCAGGCTTCCAGTTTGCCACCCCCCCATTCCCTGCTGTGCACCCATCCCCACACGGGCATATCTCACACGGGTATATTCCCCACTTGCCCCACAGGTTGCCAATTTGCTTCCCTCCCATAAAGCTTGGGCTATCTGGGCCTCAAGCCCCAGAAACAAGTCGCCTGGTCCAGGAGGTCCGGGAAGCCGTCCTCTCCTCCTTACGTATGTGCCTGCTCTGCACCTGTGGAACCTGTGCTATTACAACTGCTGCCAATCTGAGACCAGGGCTTTGGGGCTTCCTTCTCCCCAGAGCAGCCTAGCACAGAGGCCGCAGGTGTCCGAGTTCTTTAACCTCCTCACCCAGCTGGCCTGGACCTCTGTGTGACTTTCCACAAACAGCCACTCAGAGCCTCTGGTGTCTCATCTGAACAGTGGAGGTGAGAAGGGCCCTCCCCGGCTGTAGCGATCACGGGTGACACGGCTGGGCCGGGGCCTCGGCAGGTGCCCGGGCTGGGTGGGTTGGGAGGCTGACACAGAGGGCACCAAATAGAATGGGTAGTGCACACAGTGGGCGCTTGAGCCAAGGCGGGCAGAAAGATGGGCCAGCTCTCCAGAGCAGCGGGAAGGGGAAGCCACTCTGCTCGCTGTGAGAGGTGGGCCTATTTATCTCAGGGCTCTCCCCAAGGGTTCTCACACCTAGCAAGGCTGCCAGGGCCAAGCACCGCTGACAACCTGCAGAGATGCCTGTATGGCTGTGCCAGGGCACAGGTGACAAGGGACTGGAGGATACTGACCCAGTGTGTGTCTCCCAAACCTGCCCTCAGGCCCTCTTCTCTGAGCCACACTGCAGAAGTGACAGTCCCTAAGAGCCCTCCCCGGGGGCTTGGCAGGAGGACTTGGACCCTTTAGCTCCTGTGGTTTCAGGGGTGACACATGAGGCCCAGAATGGCTGAGCGCCCCGCCCAGGTCACAGGACTGGTGCTGGGAGGTCTGCTTCAAACCAGGCTCAGAAGATCTGCAGCTGGTCCAGACCCCATGGGGAGCCAGGGCCTGGGCGGCAGCTGACAGGTGGGTCACCTGAGAGGCTCAGCTTGGCACAGGGACAGCCCTGCCAGGGGCCAGGGAAAGGTCTCTGACAGCTGTTCATAATATTTTGATAAAAATACATTAGCACTGGGTGTGTGTTGGATTTAAAAGAGCTGGCACAGGGCCAGAGGGTTAGCTCAGTGGTTCCGGTGCCTGCCTCACAAGCGCAAAGTCCTGAGTTCGATCCCCGGTGACCACATATAATGCTGGGCGTGGAGACACGCCCACCAACAATCAACGCCACATACCACAATGCCGGACGTGGTGACTCATGCCTGTAATCCTAGCACTCCGGAGGCAGAGACAGGAGGATTGCTGAGTTCGAGACTTGCCTGGGCTACATAGTGAGCTCAGGGCCAGTCTGAACTACAAAGCGAGACCCTGTCTCAAAAAAAAGCAAAAAAAAAAAAAAAGCACAGCCCCTCACAGCGAGCACTCCAAAGCCAACCCCCCGGAAGTCTGCATGCCGCCCACCCAGGGCATAGGGCAGAGCGCCCTCTTCAGTCTACCCTGGGAAAGTCGGCCCATTTCCTTCCCTTCTCAGGCCCGAGGTTCAGGACGAGACGCTGGCCAACCCCGCAGAGCTGTGGCCTGGCTCCCAAGCTCCGAGTGCTCGTCAGGTGGGCCGGGAGCATGCGATGCAACTTGAGAAGCCACAGTGCGGTTTACACTAGGATAGCTCCAGAAGAACCTTGAGAGCCGATCCAGAACTACAGTAAGGAAGAAGCCCCCGAAGCGTAGGAACTTGTGCACCCAAGTGGGGCTCAGACTTCCCTCGGAGCTCAGGTGAAAGGGAAGCCGGATGGGAAGCGGGGACTGCTGAGGAGGAACAGCCTTCCCAGCAGCAGGGATGTGGCTGCAAGGGCCACGCCAGCCTAATCTGGCCGCTGAGCCTCCAGCGGGGGCTCTGCCAAAGCTCGGAAGCTGTTCTTCCCCAAGAGCAGGTCCTTGCCTCTCTGTGCACACAAACTCCGAGGGGCCTGCGTGCAGGACAGGGGGTTCAGGGCGCGGCTGGTCATCTGGCGTGCAGCTGAGGCATCCCATTGCGCCCCGGTCTGGCCGTCGGGACACGGGCTCTGACAGTTCCACTCCCAACACAAGGGGCATGTGAGCAAACTGCTGGATACCCTGAGCACTGCTGCCATCGGTGGTGAGCATACCCAACTCAGGCACTGACTGCCAAGGCCTGGGTGGGCTGGGCACCCTGGCGCAGCACAGGCAAGCTGGCCAGAATCGGAAGCCAAGAGGTGCTCCAGAGCTGTGGTGGGACTGTGTCGTTACTCTCGGACCACCCCTCTCTGAGGATGCCTCGGGGAGCGCGGCCGGTCCCTCCAGCAGGGACCGGGCCGGACCACCTCCAGGGCCTGCCCTGTGCCCAGCTCCAGGCTCAGAACTCACTCCAGGGGCCTGTGATGGCAGAGGGATGGAGCTCTCACAGGACGCGTGGACATACCCTGCAGGAAGAGGGACCCCAGCCCCCTTAGTGAGATGAGAAATGAAAGGTTCTAATACGGGCTCCCGCACTAACACACCCTAAGGGTACTGGGTTAATCACCATCACTTCCTAAGTATAATGCCGAGTCTCTGGTGCTAATGGGACAGAAGAAGAAACAATACCCAGCTCACTCCTAGGCCCTCTGTGACAGCAGCTTCCATCCCTAGAGACATGGGCCGGGTTCCCAGCCCCTCCTCGAGTGCAGAGGAGGTGACAGTCTCCTTGGCCCCACCCTGGCCTCTGGGGACCCAGGTGGGAGGGCTGGCACATTCTAACGTTGGATACTTCACAGCCTGAGTCAAACCCTACCCTGAGCAAGCAAGCCTCTCTGTCACGCCCATGCAGGACTAAACACGGTGAGTGTTCAGCCCCCCGGTGAGTGACAGGCTGTTGCCCGCGTGGACAGAGCACAGGCTGTGTGTGACTCTACTCCCTGCCTCCCCCAAGTGTGCAGTGATGGCATTTCTGTTAGAGAAACCTGATGGTCAGTGTTATAGAAAGAGCCATGCTCTTCAACCCCAGTCCCAGAAACCGTCCCTAAGATTTAGTTCTAAGGAGACCTCATTCAGAGTCTGGCACATGGAGTGTTCTTAGTTTAAATCTGCTGAATTGAAGGGAAAAAAATAGAGATGTTCAGGACGGTGTTATTTACAAGAGAAAGGAGAACCCTAGACGCTCACCGTCAGGGGAGTAATGGTGCCTGGGTACGTGTGCTCTGTAAAATAATATATAGCTCTGAACAATGATGAGGGGAAGGGAAGTGAGGGTTACAGATGCATGTGACCATGGCCGCAGAGACAGAGGAAATAAACAGCTGTTCAAGCATGGTGGATAACAGGTAGAACCTGTTCTCTGGTGAAGCCTTGGAGATGCCACTGGCAGTGGTTTAGGAACATGCACAATGGTAGCATCAGTGTTTCTAGATACGTCCTTCAGCTGCTCCAAAGGAGCCATTAACAAGCTTGAAAAGTCAAAGTTACTTTCCAACCCAGGCAGACTCAACAAGGAGGGCGGTGGCCCCTCCTGGGCCTGTCCCTGTGGTGGGACAGCTGGACAGGGAACATTTAGACCAGTGCTGGCCCTGGGGCCACGCAGTTGGCCAGGTATGCCACATGCCACCTGCTCCGCAGACCATATCAGTTATTCACAGAGCAAGCGCCAGGTCAGCCAGCTGAGGTGACCCTGGGCCAGCAACATGCCAGTGTCACAAACACCACCTGCACACTAGACCCTCTGTGTAGCCACTGGGTCCCAAAAGCACTATCCTCGCTCGGGATACAGGGCCGATGGGTCTGTCCAATGCATCGGTGGTGGCATCTCTCTGGTGGCCAGGGTAGGTGTCACAGTGCGTGCCCCTGAGAAGACAGAGGGGAGGGGCTTGCTCAGGACACAGAGCCAACAGGGACTGTGGGGTGTGTGTACGTGATTCTAACATCAGAAACAACCAGAGGAAAAGGAAAGTGAGCAGTGACTCCTCTGGTTCTAAGGAAGGAAACTGAGGCCCAGCGAGGGTATGTGCTACCTGAGACTGCCCAGGGAGGCCAAACCTAAGAGTGGGTCAGAGCCTGGCCTGGGCATCCAGGCCCGAGCAGAGAGGGACCATGCGGCCCCTCCTGGAACTTTGCCAGAAACCACACAAGGCCAGGGTACGGTGGGGGTGACAGTTTTTCCTGGTTCCAGATGGGGAAACTGAGGTACTCCAGAGGGAACCAATGTGGAGGCCAGCACACTGCCTGTATTTACTTAGCACCTTTCACCCTGAATTCCCCGAAAAGCTGACCGAGCCACCGCATTAATCACAGGCCAGACAAGTCACCTCGTAAATCATCAGAGCAGCCTGGTGAGGGGCCATTCATCCTGGCCCTAGGGGACGCCAGCCTGCCCCGGGGGTGGTGTGCCCCACACTGGGCCAATTGTGCCCACAGGGACCCCATCCAAGCTTCCCTGGCTCCTGGCGGGAGGCCGCACCCTGGTTGGTTCCTAGATGGAATCTTAGACGGAATCTTGTTTTCTTCAGTTTTCGTCCCTGGCCAGGGAGCCAAGCGGCTCCTCACCCCGTTTACTCAACGCTGTTTTGATTCTCCTCAGACCCTCGCCTGCCCCTTTGCTACCGGGAAGCCATAAACCAGGCCAAACAAACCTGCCCTGTGGCCTCCGGAAAGGCCTGGAGGCAGCTCCAGTGACTCCCAGATACCCTACCAGTTGCCTGCCATGCGCGGGGATGATGGCTGTCAGGTCCGATGAGCCCCCGAGGGCCTGGGAGAGAGGGAAAAACTGAGGGCTCCCAGGGGCTACTGGGAGTTGGCAGCAATCTGAGCTCAGGATTCTGGGGCCCAGGCCTCCCCTGAATTTGGGGAATCTCCAGTGACTCATTCTTCCCTTCGTTCTCTCTGCCCCAGCACCCACCGCAGACCTCAGAGCTCAAACTCCAGCCGGGGGTTCCACGCGTCTTAAGGGAAGGTGTGTGGCACAGAGGGCGGGTAGAGGGTGCGTGTCAGGGCTACAGGGCAGAAGAACCGGCAGGGCCAGCTGGGGGTGGGTGACCAGGGGAACAGGGCCGCCCTCGCAGAGCACAGCACCGAGCTGTGGCTGGGGTGCAGGCCCCCAGCATCTGCCACGCTCTTCCCTCCCGCCCCTCAGCCTAGGCACTTGCCAAGACCGCACTGTGCTAGTGACTATCCCCCCTTGTCCTAGTATTTCATTTCCTGACTCACTTTCCTTTCAGATTTTCCCATATAAATTTGAGCCCTAGATTGTCCAGGCTTCATCAAGAGGTGGAGAGAAGGAAGGAGCAACGCAGAGGAAGCTGCTGCTATCATAACTTGTCCGTAAACGAAACTCTTCAGTGACCAAGTCTAATTCCCTCCCGGACTAGCCCCTCTGAACCCACACGAGCTTGGTCCCGGACCCAAAGACCTCTGCCTGTACCTCCTGGAGGCCAGGGTTTTCAGGACTGGGGAAGCGGGGGCAGGAGTCAGGCTCCGCAGCGCTGGGAGTCCCCCACCTCCTCCGCGAGTCTGTGGTTCCAGCCTCCCCTCCAGCCTGGACCACAACTGTGAGCGCGCTCCTCCCTCTGCCACCCAGCACTGCTCCTCCTCCGGGGCACCCCGCCCCCTGTGGGGGAGGCTTTGTCCCCCCCCCTTTCTCTTTCAGCCCATTTAGACACCGTTTCAGGACATGCTCACTGGTCCCATGTCCACTGCGCACCAACACTGAGCGGCCCCAGCAGCACTCACACCCCCACCCCCACCCAGCCAGCCTTTGGTGTATCTGCTGTAGACTCCCTGTCTGGGGGGGGGGGGGGCGCGGCTCCCGTGAGCCCTGAGGGCTGGGAATATTGTGGGGTTCGGGAACCCATAGGACGTTTGCTATTCTGGTCTTCTGGAGCTCCTGGCTCAGGGTGACACCCCGGTCCATATGTCCAGCCACCCCCCCAGGAGAAACCAATGTTTGAGTGAAACCAATGGTCACTGAGTGACCACCTTACGGCAGCCGCACCCATGGCCCTGACTCAGACCGCATCAGATTTCTGGATCAGGAAGAGTTCACATGGGGGAAAGGCTTCCCCGGCTCGTGCCCTTTGTCTGCTCCCCTCTGGACACCAGGCGGTATCCAAACGCAACAGGGGACAAAGCGGGCCTATATATATGCACGGAGGGGTTATTAACTGAGCCAGGGTTTTGGAACATCATGGGCATCAAGAGCAACCTCAGCAAACGCAGCAGAGCCCGTGCGGAAGCTGACACGACCCTGGGGACACAGGGGAGACACTTCCTGGAAGTGGGGGGCCCTTTTCCTTGCAGGCCTCAGCAAAAGCCAGCGCCTGCTCTACATCCCACCCGCAACTGCTCTGGGTTTTCATCTCCCTCTTTGTATCATGTATTTATGGAAGGGAAGGAAGACAGAAGCAGCAGGAAGAGGAAGAGAGACAGAGAAAGGGAGAGACAGAAATGGCAAGGGAAAAGAGGAGGGGAAGGAGAGACAGGAGAGGCCGAGGGAGAAAATGAATGAACAAGTTGTTCACATTATTCTTTGGCAATAATGACGGATTAAAAACCTGCAAAGCCAGTCAATTGTACATCTATTTTTCTAAGGGGGGGGTAAGGTGGGGTGGAGAGAACTTTCCTGAAAGGACTTGGCCTTGAAACATGAAGTCAAACAACTAGAATTGGCAGGCAGACAGCGCCTGAGGCCTGCCAGCCTGAAGACCCGTGGGCCCAGTGTGGCTGAATAATGCGCTCATTGAAAGCATAGCTGGCTGGAGCACTCTAGCATGCAGGGGGCCTTCCTCACTCTGCACCGCTGGGCATCCCCCAGACGAAGGGAAGCCAGGCCAGTCCGAATGTGGACTACGAGTCATTAACACAGCAAGGAAGTCCCAGAGAATGGAACACAAGGAGCGAATCCCCGGGTGACAATTAAAGCTAGGGTGGAAGAGGCTTTGGCACCCTGACCTCTCCTCAGCCTGGCTCACGCTCTCACACCTGTGAGTAGTCCGGCTCCTTCCTGCTCCTTCATGGCTCTGGTCCACTTTCCCCTGTGGATCCTGCTACAGACCTGGGGGACCAGGAGCTGTAGCTAAGCAACTCCATGGCTGGGCCTGTCACCTCGTGAAGGCCAAGTGTTTGCTTTTGCTGAACACCTGCCTTTGGTGATAGCTTAGACTGTGAATGGAGTCCCCAGCTTGGTCCACACTCAACCAGTTCTGTGCATGGAACAGACAAGAAATGCGGACCTGTGATGCATGCTTGAAGTGGGACAGGTTCAGTCTGTGAGCTCTGAGCTCCTGTGTTGAAGGGGCCTAATACTTCTGGGAAGACAGTCCCCAAAGCTCTATGTAAGCCTCTTGGTGACAAGAACAAGGTTGGGTGAGGTCTGGATGAGCCTGGCCAGCAGTGCTGGACCTTGTGGGTGACAGGTCTGTTTTCTCTCATGCGGTCTAACAGGAGAAGCACAAGATGACTCCAGAGGCCTTGTTAGCTGTACTGTGGAGAAAAGCCTGATTTATAAATGCTCTGCTGTGGCTATAAATAACCACGCTTTGCTGGGAGCACAGTTGGCTGAGAAAATGATATCTGGCTCTCCCTCACCTTTGCTCTTCCTTCAGCAGTAGTGTGGGTGCCTTGAGCCCCCTGGAGGGTGGCCCAGACCTCTCCCCAGCACCCTGCTCAGGGGGATCATACAGGGGTGGGGCTGGTGTCTCCACTGAAGCCAGTCTCAGGGAAGCTGTGTCTTCTGCAGGCTGTGGTCACCTCAGGTTTCAAGGAGCTGGAACCCACTGATAAGAACATATTTATTCAGATATAGGTAGAAACTTGTCTTTTAATTAAAAAGCATAGAAATCCACCCTCCAGAGTGCAGTGCTGCCTTTGAACCTGACTGAACACTGCAGGGTGCTGACACAGGTTACTCCCAGCCCTCCACGACGAGCCGAGAAGTGGGAGCTGGCACGGGCACTGGTTGCCAGCTCCCTGCAGCTCAGGCTGTGCCCTGCAGTGCTGGCTCACAGACAGCCGGTCCTCAAGCACAGCTGGCTGTGACTGAGGCCCAAGGCTGGGAGTAGAGACATCTGGCTTGGGGTGCTCTCCTGACCCCAGAAACTTGTCAACTCTGAAACTGCTCTCCAGATACCTGGCTTTCCCTTTTGGAGGAGGGGAGGATCCCTAGGATATTCCGAAGAGCATCAGACTTGATGGTCCACCAACCACCATGGTATCCTCGAGAGTTCCTGCTGGGTGGCATGAGAGCAGAACCTCTTGCTCCTCTTCCTTTCACTGCTCGCCTTATGTCCTTTGGAGATTAGATACACAGTCCTCTCTGAACCACACTGTACACCCAGTCCCAGGCCTATTACAACACAGCTATGAGCAAGCACACTGGGATGAAATTAGCTAATATCTACATTCTTAGAACCAGTGTTACCACCAGGAAGAGTCATGCAACCACTTTCCTTTTTCTTTTTAAACACAAGCCAATTCATTTTATTTATTTTTGCAGTACTGGGGACCAAACTCATGACCTTGCACTTGCGAGACAGCACCAGAACCACTGAGCAGAATCCCCAGCCCCCCCCCCCCCATTTTCCTTTTAAGAGCATAAATTAAGTGGGCTGTGTGCAGTGGTGTTTGAGAGCTGGCTCATACCAGCTGTCTGGAGCTGGCTGGCTATTTCCCTCTCTGAGTTGTGACAGAACACTCCGGTTCCAAGTCACCATGCTGGGAGCATTTACACCACGACATCGGCAAGGCAAGCACTACACATCAGTTCAGGAATCCACCCACGCTGGGAGACCTGACTGCTACTTTTTTTTTTTTTTTTTGAGACAGGGTCTCGCTTTGTAGTTCAGGCTGGCCCTGAGCTCACTGTGTAGCCCAGGCAAGCCTCGAACTTAGCAATCCTCCTGCCTCTGCCTCCCGAGTGCTGGGATTACAGGCATGAGCCACCACGCCCGGCACTGTGGTATGTGGTATTGATTGCTGGTGGGCATGAGTCACCACGCCCAGCATTGTATGTGGTTCCTGGGATCGAACTCAGGACCTTGCACTTGTGAGGCAGGCGCTGGAACCACTGAGCTAAATCTCCAGCCCCTGACTGCTACTTTTAGGGCATACTGTTTCAACTTGAAAATCCTCGATTCCTTTTAGTGAAAAGCAATTACATGTGACAGTGGTTTATATGCTCATGTACATACACTACGTTCAAACCACAGTAAGACAATTGTCAAGATGATGACAACAAACCAAGTTACTATTAATCCATTTACTTTATGCAATTTTGTGAATCACTAAAATCGATAACAGAAAAGTCTCTGGTCACCAAGCACTTGAAATAGTGCCCAAGCACATGAACAATGTGGAGAACTCAAGATTATTGAAAACGAGCATCATATAGCCTTCCAATTAAGACATGTTTAAGGAGTCTCACTATACCAAGAATTGCCAAGGATGTGGAAACATAGGACTCCCTGCCACTGCTGGAGGGGTAGGAGTGGGCATGTCTGCTTTGGCATGGTCAGTGGGCCCGACCTAATTAGTAAAGGGGAAGGGCCTATTCGCTGGCGCCAGCTCTTTTGCTTATGCTGGCCTTACTATTCTGGAGGAATCGGGGAAGTACCTGAGGAAAGAAAGAAAAGAGTCACAGCTCCTAGAATCAGACCCACATAGAAAGACCTAGAAATCTGCATACTGAACAAGCTCCCCAAGGGGTGTAATTCCTTAGCAAGTTTGGGGGAAACTGTTATAAAGGAAAAACCTAGCACATTTACACAAGGACACATGTCCATATCTCGGTTTACTGTGGTGTTATTTATACTCATGAAAAAATTGGAAACCACCCACCTGTCCAACAAAGGGGCCGGGGTATCACTTGTGGGGGAGCCATACACTGCAATACTACAGTGAAATGCTGGCTTCCCTCCTGGCCATGCCGAAATGCCGATTTCCATAGCAGGCTGGGCCTCGCAATGAATAGGTACTATGTATGGTTTTCCCCGTTGGCGCCAGTGTGTGAGCACCGCAGAGGGAAACTGGATGGCACTCAGTGCTACAGTTCTTCTTTCTCCCCAGGAGTTCACTGCTTGCACCAAAAGCCAGGAATGACTCAGCCTTGCCAACCATGGCGGCAAGGGCTCCCTGCCACAGACAGAAGGCACCCAAAATACTGGCCTTGTGACTTCTGCCTGGAGGGAAGGGTAGTGGGCAAACTGCTCAGGGAGTACAGGACGTCGCTCCCCATCCCAGCCAGCTACAGTGCTGCAAACACTGCCGGACAGAGGCTCCACTGTGGGTGCCCTGTGTGGGGACTGTGTGGCACAGCTGCAGGGGCTGGCGGGGGAGGGGAAGGTCCCTCAGGAACATTAGCCTGAGCAACCCCAGCAGCCACGTCCAAGTGATACTCCAATACTGGGAGTCCCCTAGATTTGGATCTAGACAAACCTATGGCTCGTGTGCCACAGCGGGGTATCTCCATCACTGAAAAAAAAGTTTTGAAAGAGTCAACACTACTCTGGACCCCTGGGCGCATGGATGGAGCAGATGCCAGAGCTCCAGGGATGCCAGAAGCTTCTTCCAAGCTCAAAACCGAAGTGTGGGGCCACCAGTGCCCTGTACATCAGGCCACATGGGTGGTGGGCTTGAGGGGAACAGAACAGAGACCTCTGTGGTGCTATGACCCTGCCAGCATCTGGTTCTCGGGCCAGCAGCTGCACCTGGGCCCCTTCAGGGTTGTGCCACCATGGCCCCTGCACACAGGTACCAAGCTCTAGATAGAGCCCAGGCATGTCCTTCCCATACCTTGCCTTCTCACCCTTGCTGTCCTATCCAGTAGCTGTGTCCTGCAAATCCTCAGGGCAGATGCACCCTGCTGTGCGTCCCTGTGCTTAGCAGAGTACCTGGCATCTGACAGGTACTCAAAACCCCGCTGAATCTGCACATGGGACATTCCTGTGACTCTAGCACTCTGAGGGTATGAAGCAAGAGGACGGCAAGTTGGACCCCAGCCTAGGCAACTCAGCTCAGGAAGATCCTGTCTCAAAATTAAGATAGATAGATAGATAGATAGATAGATAGATAGATAGATAGATAGATAGATAGATAGATAGATAGATAGATAGATAGACAGACAGACAGATAGAGAGATAGATAGAGAGATAGATAGATAGGTAGATAGATAGGGCCGAGGATGCAGCTCAGTGCAAAGGCTGTGTGTTCCATCTCTGGCACCAGAAAAACAAATAAACCAAACTCCCTGCTGACTCAACAGTGAGTGAATGAAGGAGCAGGGGTGGGCAGTGGCTCTGCCCGCTGTCTGCTGGGTGCTCAGGAAATGCCGTGAGGTGCGCCTGGGGGTGCCGCTCAGCACACAGCCAACAGCCCCCGTGTCCCACTCGCCTCGCAAATGTCCTCAGAGCCAAGCAGGGGTGTAGGGAGGCTCTAGAAGTCTTCCTGGAGGTGATGACATCCTCAAAGGACTTGGGAGGCAGCGGGGCTGCTCTGGGGCTAGGGGAGGAAGCGTAAGCTAGGTGCAGGCTGGGCTCTCGTCCTGGGGCCTCTGCTACGTGCCATCCCCTGGACCCACAGAGGGGTCCACCTGCCTCGGTGGGCTATGTGTGCTGGCTGTGACAAGGTGGCCTGGCCCCACCACTGGAGCTCAGAGCCTGGGCCAATCATCACATGCGGGGTCAGAGGAACAAAACACAGTTTTGATGGGGGCCCTGAGACTCAAGTTCCAGTGCTGGGAGAGGAGGCAGGGACACTGCCCTGAGCATAGCCATCACTGAGAGAGGACAAGGAGGTACAGGCGTGCACGTGGTCACATATGTGCACATGCAAGCCTATGGGAGTGGGGCAGAGCACGGACTGCCTCATGTGAGAAGAGTGACCACACGGGGACATTCTGAGGTGACAAAGGTAAGGCCGCGTTGGGCCTCTGTGTCTACCTGGCCATCAGAAGAGGCCCCACCTGGCCTGTCCAGCTGCATCAGGGCTTCAGATGCCCCTGGGTCCTGAGAGTCCAAGGTGGGTCCTCTGGAGAGTGTCAAGTGACAGTTTATGATGCTGATCGATTTTTTTCTCTGGCTCAATAAACCAGGGTGAGCTCATGCAGGGGATGTCTTGCTGCAAAGGAAAGGTTAGCTCGGGGACCAGGATGCAGACGCGCTGGGGCGAGAGGCAGTGTGCGCACTTCCCCCTGGCTGCCCTGGCCAGGAGCAGGGGACCTGCCAGTCAGCTCCTCTGGTGGCTGAGCAGAGACCCATCCCCAGCACTTACGGGGCTGAATGGACCTGGCACCACCAGCTCTAAACCGGGGAGGACAATGGTTCCAACTGCCCGGGGCCGGGAGAGATTAACTGAGTCAGATGCCCCCAAACAGCCAGCACTTGTGGACACCTTGTTGCCATTCAGTGTCCTCATCTGCAGAAGGTGAAGGCTAGGCTGCCCACTTTATGTTTTGTCCTGCTTGCTGGGTGGCAGGTCTGGCATCTGAGAGCACACGGCCACAAGCAGCCAATCCCTGGGGACGTGGTCTCTTGTTGGGCCGAAGGGGCAGAGACGGAGCCAGGGAGCACAGGATATGGGGGTGGGGCTCTGCAGAATACTGAACAGAGGGCATCCCTCAAGGTCAAGTCCTAGACTGGTACCCTTCTCCCTTCGGTCCTCGGCTCGGGAAGGAAGGACTTTCCGTGTGCATGGACAGGGGTGACGCCAGAGACCTCTGCAGTCCAGCGTGTCTGGGGCAGGATGCATGGGTCTGAGGGCAGCTTTGGAGGGATCCGGGACAGAATGTGGAGGAGTCGTGAGCAGGCTGGGGAGGGAGTCTGGCCTCACGCGACTGCCCAAACACACCCTGTACCCCTGCATGGCTTCCTGCCTCGCACTACTGCTTTATGTTCTGTCTGGTTCTTAACGGATTCTTTTCTTTAAATGTATTTCTGGGACGGCTGTATTTTCACTCTTGTCCTGCCAGGTGTTTTCTTTTTTTCCCTTCTTCCTCATATGTGTGAACTCCTCTAAGCAATAAAATCTCCACATGAAGTTATCCTCAACAGCTAATAATCAAAACCCTGGGTGTTCCAAGAACAAAGCACTGAAGAAAGCCAGGTCTGAGTGCTCTGGACAAGGTGGAAATGACCTGTTCAAGTTGGACCCACATTTCTTTTTTTTTTCTTTTTCGGATTTTTGAGATGGGGTCTCACTATGTAGTTCAGACTGGCCTGGAACTCACAGCAATCTTCCTGCCTCAGGCTCCCGAGCCTGGGATTACAGATGTGAGCCCCCATGCCTGGCTTAGGACCCACGGTACCTTCAGCCTGCACCTGTGTTGCATGAACCGCTGGCTGGCAGAGCCCCAAGGTGTGTGGGCAGTTTTTGCCTGTCCTGACCTCTGCTGTCCACCGCCTCTCCAGCCTTGCTCACTTCCGCACCCAGGGCACCAGGGCACTCTTCACGGGCGAACTGTACTGATGCCTTTGGGGAGGGGTAGTGTGCAGAGAAAGAGAACACAAATTTGAGATGGTGACAGTGTAAGGGGACACCACGGAGAGGGCAACATGGATGGCAGCTAGTCTGGGGCAGGATTGGTGCTGTAGTAGCAAACAGAGGGGGCCAGGGATGAGGAAAAGATGGACGGGAAAGCTCTCCACCCACAAACTCTGACGGACAAGATTGTCTCTGCCATAGGTCCTGGCCAGAGGCAGAGACACCCAAAGGACCCACAGGAAGTCCCGCCCTCAGGAACCTCACACCGCAGCAGAGAAGTCAGGGACAGGAAGCAGCAAGGACGGATCCAAAGTTGGGGGCTGGTACATCCTAGGAAGGGAGAGAAAGCAGGGCCCGAAAAAGAGGAGTGGGTGAGCCTGAGCCGTGTCCCTCCAGGCTCACGTGGAAGCCTTGACCTCAGTGTGACTGGAGACATGTGCGTTGGATCTGAAGTCCCACAGCCTGATCACTCAGCGCTCCGCACAGATTGTCTCACGGTGAAGAGAGCTGATGAGGACACCCAGCAACCTTGGACCATGTGGCGCAGTAAGGTCCGAGAATGAGGGCGGCCGGCGAGCCTCATGCTCTGCCTGGGAGACCCCGCTCCTGCCACATCCCCGCTGCTACTTCTCAGCAAACCCACACACTCGGCGCTGCTGCTGGTTGCTCTGGCTGCGTGCTGAGAGCATATGTCAAACACAACTTCCTGCTCCGTGTGGCAACAAATATTTTGGCAGGCGGGTCTCATCTGCTTGTCTTTCGGGTTTCACACATGTGCACACAGACAACACACGCTGCTTGAAGACATGGCTCACACAGGCCTCGGGAGCTGCCAGCACTGGGTCTCACGTCCCCTGCACCAGGCCAGGAGCAGCTGCCCGAGCCCGGCATGTCCATACATGACAACAGCAGGGCAGCACGGAGGCCCTGTGGAGTGGCAGGCTGTGAAGGGGCTTAGCCAGATCGCACACAGAACTGGGACCTGGGGAAGTCACAGCCAGGGGAGGAGGACCACAGAGAGGCTGCCGACCTCTGCAGGCTCTTGGAGTCTTCTCTACAGCATGGCCAGAGTGAGTGGTCCAGGATGGGGAGTCTAAGGGACTGTAACCTCAGGCTGTGGCAGCAAGGGTGGGGAGGGCAGCGGGACCTTCATTTACTCTGTGGGGGCCCCTTAGTGAGAGCAATAAGGCAAAGATATCAGTTCAGTCTTTTGAGTGTCATGTTTCTGATAGCCCAGCAGTCCCATTTCAGAGAATTTATTTCCCATAAATAATCAAAGAAGAACCCAGAACTACATGTGAGGTAAAACCCAAACAAAATTAAATCACTAACAGTACTAACAAGAGTTCCCCGGGTATGATTGATGTACCGCAGCATGAAGATGTGAACCAAAAACTAAGTGAAGGGGAGACAGGAATGCTGATTGTCTCAGTAATCCTTCTGTAAATAGGAAGTGATTCTAAAATAAAGAGCTAATTAAACAAACACATTTACAGAAGAATTTTCACTGCTGTTTAGTGAAAACTAGAGGCATCAATGGCTGCTTATGTGAGGATCGTTAAATACGTAACGGTGCAAACGTGTGTGGCACAGATGCTGAATGGCTGAGAATCATGTCCCCACTTGGACGGCTATGCGGATTGGGAAAATCGAGACTGGGGAAGCTGATGCTTCTGGTGGGAGCTCATTAAAGGACAGTGTGTGTTTCTTTGGAAAGGAGCCTGGGGGATAGAAGGCAGAGGTGAAGGTAACTGTGGTGATCATCTCCAGGGAGTGGGAGGTGACATCAGTTCTATGGGGGTTAAGGTGGAGTGTCAACTTGATTGGCTCTGGAGGTGCCTGGGGATGGGAGGGGCACACTTCTGGGGGTGTCTGGGTGGGCATGGAAGGGTAGCCTTGTCCTTTGCCCCTTCCTCTCCAGCACTGTTTGACTCTGCTTCCTGGCTGCCATCAAATGAGTAGCTTTGCTTTGCCACACTCTTCTACCAGGGTGCTCCTGCCCTGCAGCCAGCCAACCAT